>JANHAO010006789.1:0-20929 GCA_026873985.1 Saraca asoca
CTTGGAGCTCCTTTTCACCACCCTGAAACACAGTTAACAAACTACAGCAGTATCTAGAACTAATCTAACAAACTAAGGGAAAAGAGAGGCAAAAACTACAAGTTAATGACTAATTAAGAGATAAAATCAGGTATTTTTATAGGTACATTTTCTACTTATCAATAATCTCCCACCTTCTTTGGCAAGGGTTCTTTGCTATCTTTGTAGCATTAAGGGCACGGGGTCAGCGAGATGGGATATACTATCTCTCAACTTGGTAGATCGAGCACAAGAAAATTTTACCGCAGGGTGATGCTAAGGGCAAGTCTAATGTAGGGAACAATAAAACCCACTGGTTTTATGTTTCTTGCCTATTTTTGTGTCATCTTCACAACTGTGGTTTCGTCCTTACTCCTGGTAAGCGAGTTGAGGACATGCAAGCTTGCATGAATTCATGTATTTATTTTGTTCTTAGTTTGACATTCTATTTCATTTTATCGACGGAGCTGATAATGGGAAATCGACATTAGGGGCTAGGAGGTCAAAATTCTAGGTTAATTTGCTATTGTAGATGACCTCAAATTTGATGAGGACCTTCTATGTTCCCACAAGCTTGCTCCAGCCTTGAATGTCAAGCTCCTTGATAGCACCATAAACCTTAGAGCTCATGGAATTAAGGTAGTTGGCTCAGTAAACTTCCAAGAATACAAAGATATGGTAAGGTTGAATCTTTGCATACCACTAGCCCCTATTCGGCTTGAGGTGGTCGAGGTCCCATCCCCATCTGAGCCCTCTGCCAAAAAGTAAAAAGTGGACAAGGGGAAGAAAGTTGCCAGTACAAAACAAGTGGCACCTAAGGTTAAGATCAAAGAGTAACCTGACGGCCTTGGTCCAAAGACAGGGGAGTATTTTGACTTCTTCTAGGAGAATGTGGACTGGATCCTGGGGACCCATGCCAAGGCATTAGAGTTAGAGATGTTTGATGATGGCTTGATGGGTTATATAGCTCGTCATAGTATGCTAGTAAGTTAAGTCCTTTAATTTTGGTTCTTTTACCTTTTTGTAAGCTAACTTATCTGTTTGATTTCTCAAAGCACACTAGGGGCAATAAAGCTGAGAGATGTGCTCTTAGCTTGGGAAGAGGACAAAAAGAAGCTTGAGAGTGCCCTGGCTACATAATAGCTAAGGTGTTAGAGCAAAAAAATAGAACGCAGTTACTTGAGGCTTAGCTGAGAGACACCAAGGTTGCTAAGAAGGAAGTTGAGGAAGCTTTGTCTTGCGAGGGGGCAAAATGAGAAGCTATCACATCCAGGCTTACTTTAGATTTCAATAAGGTTGTTAACGAACTGTCAAGAAAGAAAGATGAGCTAGACATGGTAATGTAGTGAGTTGAGGCTACTAAAAAGAAGAATAAGGCAGCCAGGAACGAAGTTGCTCTGGCAAGAGAGAAGACCACTTGAGCTAAAGTAGAGACTACTACGCTAGTCACAAAAGTGAAAAAAGATACCACTGTGGGCTTCTTGTACACCTTGTTGTAGGAGCACTTAGAGATGAACTTCTCTTTTTTTGGCAAGGACGTTCAAGAGGCCATCAAGGGCTTCAAAGGAGCTACGAAGGTAGCTTATCCTAATAAGGGTACACAATCTATAGATGGAGTTTCTCCTACTTAGGGCTTGACTAAAAAAGAAAGCAGCTCACAGGTCATGTAGACCACTAATGATCAAATGATGGACGATCTGCTCACCCCATATATGGACCCTCCAGCCCACTATAGCACATCTTCTAAGGGCTAGACTTCTCCTTAGGCTATGATTGTAGCAAGCTAATTTTGAGTTTAAACTTAGAACTTTCATATGTAAACTCACCTCATTGAAGGAGGTTTTTAATGACCTTTTTATAATGGTCCTACCTTATTCTTCTCAATTTTCATGGTTGAATGTTCAATAGGTCGCAGATAATAGCCCAGCTAGCAAACCATGGCTTAAGTATTAGTTAATATGGATGTCCAGTAGGTCACAAATGATAACACTTAGGTTAACATGAATGTGCCTCAACTAGCAAACCATGACTTAATAATTGGCAAGTTGAATGCCTAGTAGATCACGCCTCAGTTAGCAATTAATGCCTAGTAGGTTGCGCCTTAACTAGCAAGCCATAAATTAATAATTGTCAAGTTGAAAGCCCAGTAGGTCATGCCTTAGCCAGTAATTAATGCCAAGTAGGTCATGCCTTAACTAGCAAACCATGACTTAATAATTATCAAGTTAAATACCTGATAGGTTATCCCTTAACTAGCAATGAATGCCCAATAGGTCACGCTTCAGCTAGTAAACCATGACCTAATAATTGTCAAGTTGAATGCCCAGTAGGTCACGCCTCAATTAATAATTAATGCCCAGTAGTTCGCACCTTAGCTAGCAAACTATGACTTAATAATTGTCAAGTTGAATGCTTGGTAAGTTGTGCCTTAGCTAGCAATGAATGCCTAGTAGGTCACACCTCAACTAGCAATCAATGCCCAGTAAGTTGTGCCTCAACTAGCAAACCATGACTTAATAATTGTCAGGTTGAATGCCCAATAGGTTGCACCTTAGCTAGCAATCAATGCCCAGTAGGTCACGCTTTACCTAGCAAACCATGACTTTGATTGGGTTAAAGCTAAGATGAATGCCCAGTAAGCCACAAATGATGACTCTTAAGTTAACTTAAATGGGTCCCAGCTAGCAAACCATGGCTTATTTAACCCTGAGAAAAGCTCACTTTCTGTATAATACTTTGTTAAAAATTTATTCAAAAATTAATAAACACAGACATACAAATTTAAGAGAAACTTAGGTGCTTTTATTAATTTATGAATAATATTATAGGATTATAAGGGTAAGCTTAAATCTCTCAAATCTATTAAAAATATGGGCATAGATACTCAGCATTCCAAACTCGTGAAACTTCAGCTCCATTCATATTTGTCAAGTGATAAGCTCCGTTTCCCAAGTTTTTCTTGATTATGTATGGGCCCTCCCAGTTTGTACTTAGTGTCCTATCATTGGCCTTGCGAGCTCCAGGAAGAATAAGGAATAGTATGAGATCACCAATTTTGTAGTTTTGAACTCGGACCTTCTTGTTGTAGTATCTCACAACCCATTGCTGATAGGTCATAATCTTAAGGCAACTGTTTCCCTTGTCTTTTCTACAGGGTCAAAGTTTGTGGCAAGCAGCTCATCATTGTCCTTTGGATTGACTATAGCTCTTCATTATGAAGTCATCTCAAGTTCTACTGGGATCATAGCCTCTGATTTGTACACCATTAAGAATGGTGTTTCTCTTATGGTGCTACGAGCTATGGTTTTGTAAGCCCAAAGCACCTTCTATAGCTTATCTACCCATAATCTTGTTTTGGCCTCTAACCTCGTCTTCAAGATCTGTTTGATGATCTTGTTAACGGCCTTAACTTGTCTATTAGCCTGAGGATGGTCTACAGCTAAGAAGCTCTTCACAATTTTAAGATCATTGTAGAACCGGATGAACTATTCATTGTTAAACTGGGTCTTATTGTCAGTCACAATCTGCTGAGGGACTCCAAACCTACAAATAATGTTAGTCCATATGAACTTTTCAATCTTTGAAGAAGAGATTTCTGCTAGTTCCTTTGCCTCTGCCCATATAGTGAAATAATCAACAACAACCACTGTATGCTTGCTCTTCCTATAACCTATTAGAAGTAGTCCAATCAAGTCCATGCCTCAGATCATGAAGGGCCATAGATTGACCATCTGTTACAGGTAAACTGGTGGAGCTCATGGGACCTTAGTGAACCTTTGGCACTTGTCACACTTCTTTTGAGGTCAATGGCATCTTGCTTCATTGTAGGCCAATAGAATCCTTGTTAGGGTGCTTTTTGAGCTAGAGATAGCCCCCTAACATGATTCCCCCAATGATGGACATGTATCTCCTTCAAGACGGTGTCATAATCGTGGCCATCTATGCACTTTAAGAGTAGAGTTGAAAATTCCCTTTTATATAACATGCCGTCACAAATACAATATCTGGCTACTCCAACTCACAAACTATGTGCTTCTATTTTATCTTCTGGTAACTTGCCATCTTGTAAGTAATCCAAGATCGAACCCATCCATGAGTCCTATGCCATGATAATTGCCATCACGGCATCTTTCTGATCTGTGCTCGATGATGGGAGGAACTCCATTAGGATTGTCCCTAGGAAGTTTGCATCCCTGGTTGTAGCTAAATGGGCTAATGCATCTACATGCATATTCTGGGCTCACAGAGTCTGATTGACCTCATATCGTCAAAAATAGCCAAGCAATTCCTGAACCTGCTAAAGGTAGATGGCCATCTTTGATCTTCCCATTTGATATTCATCTCGTACATGACAAACTGTAAGCTAGGAATTGTTGAATATATTTAGATTTTCAGCTCGCATCTGTCTTGCTAAATAGAGCCCTACAATAATGCTTCATATTCCACTTTATTATTTGTGGCCTAAAAACTAAATCTCAGTGCACAAAGGATTTTGTGGCCCTCTAGGCTGATCGGAAGCACTCCTACCCTAGCCTTTTGCTCGCTTGACTATCTATCAACATACAATTCCTAATACGATCCCTTTGAGGCCTCTACTTCCTTCTCTGTGGGCCCTATGAACTCTGCAATGAAATCCGTGAAGGCTTGCCTCTTGATTGCTGGTCTAGGTTTGTACTCAATGTCAAACTAGGCTAGCTCGATTACCCACTTGAGTAGATGACCTAAGGTATCTGTCTTCTGCAAGATCTACTGGAGTGGGAACTACGTGAGCACCTCTATGTTATGTGCTTGAAAGTAAGGTTGCTACTTCCTTAATGTGATCATAAAGCAGTATGTAAGCTTTTCCATTGGTGAGTACCTTGTCTCAGCATTAAGTAACCTCTTGCTCATATTGTAAACCGGGAGCTAAACTCCACTTTAATGCTGCACTAAGAGCGTGTTGAGATACTCCATAAAATAATAAGCTTCTCACCTTCCTTTGGTTTAGACAAAAAAGGAACTCGCTCATATATTCCTTTAGTTGTTGAAAAGTGACTTCGCATTACTCGATCCACTCAAAGTGTTTTGCTTTCTTCAACACATCAAAGAAGGGGATGCACCTATTTGTAGCTTTCGAAATGAACTTACTAAATGTTGTGACCTGGTCGTTAAAGCTCTATACATCCTTGATTCTGGTTTGGGATCTCATATGAATGAGTGCCTTGATCTTTCAAGATTCACCTCAATTCCTTTGTTATTGACCATGAATTCGAGAAACCTTCTTGAAGCCACCTAAAATGCACCTTTGTGTAGATTTAGCTTCATTTGAAATCTCCTCAGAATTTGGAACATTTCTCCCAGATTGTGGACATGGTTGATAATCTATTCAAACTTCACCAACATATCATCTATATACATCTCTATTGCCTTTCCAATCTATTCCTTGAACATCATATTAACTAATCACTCGTAGGTCATCCTTGTATTTTTTAGTCTAAATGGCATCACCTTATAACAATATAGCCTATGATTATTGATGAACGAGGTGTGTTCCTCATCTTATGGGTTTATGAGGATCTGATTATACCCCAAGTAGGCATCTATGAAATTGGGAAGTTGGTGACCAATAGTTGCATCCACGAGTTGATCAATCCTCAATAAAGGGAAGCTATCCTTTGGACATGTCTTATTGAGGTTCGTGAAATCAATGTAAGTCCTCCATTTCTTATTCTTCTTCTTTATGAGGACAGGGTTGGCTAGCTAGATCAGATAGTGGGCTTCTCGGATAAACTTGTTAGCTAAAAGTTTATCCACTTCTTCCTTAAGGGTGACATATCATTCAATAGTCATTGGTTTCCTCTTCTGGCAGACTGACTTATGATAGGGGTCAATGTTGAGCTTATGTGACATGACCTCGAGGTCAATGCCCACCATATCTTCATGGTTCTAGCCGAAAATGTCCAAGTTCCCCTTAAGAAATTCAGCTAGTTGGGCCTTCATATCTGGAGGCAAGTTTTTTCCTAACTTGAGGCATCTTTCAGCATCTACCTTACTCACCTGTACATCTTCAAGCTCCTCCACTGGACCAGTTGTTTTGTTTGCATCCACCTCGTGGGGGTTAAGATTGTGATTGACCCCTGTTATGCTCACAGCTTATGGGTCTCCGCTAGAAACCACATTAACCTTCTTCCCTTTCAACTCCAGCTTAACTGTGTCCTTATAGCAACATCAGGCTATGTGCTACTCACCTCATACACATCTAACTCCATTGGGGGTTAGGAATCTGATGGTAAGCATCCTAGTTGATGTGACCATGTCAGCTCATTCGTTGTTGGTCACCTCAGCACAACATTATATATTGAAGGACAGTCTATAATCAGAAAGTCTGCTAGGACAGTGGCTTGGTGACCTAAATCTCCTAGAGTAATAGGGAGTCTGATTTACCCCACTAGTAATATTGCATCTCCTATGAAGCCGTAGAGGGGCTCTAGGGAAGGCTTTAATTAGCTTGTACTCACTCATCTGCTCAAAGTACCTCTTATAGATAACATTCAACGAGCTACTAATATCGATCCTTATTTTTTGCACCTCAGCATTGCCAATTCTGGCTCGGATGACCAGTGTGTTGTTATGGGGAGAATGTACTCCTCATGCATCTTCATTTTTAAAGGTGATGTTATTCAAGATTGTCCTTGCTTTTTGGTGAGTCTTTCAAATTCACTGTGACCCATGAGCAGGACATGATTTGCTTCTCGCACATAGCGTTTGTGCGACCTGTTTGAGGTACCTGCAATGTGTGGTCCACCATGGATGGTGAATATGGTTCTCACTGCGGGTGCCTCCTCTTGTTTAGGAATCCATTGGCATTGTTATTGTATTGGTTGTTAGGGCTATTGAGGTTGCTGTCCTGCAAGTTGCACTATATAGTCTCTCAAGCAACCTCTCTTGATTAGATCCTCAGTGACATCTTTGAGTGCCCAGCAGTTTGAAGTATTGTGTCCAACTTCATATGATAAGCACAGAACTTGTCTTTATTCTTGAATTTGTTGGGAGTCTTTATGGGATTGGGCTTCTCAAAGTCCTCCCTATTCTTTTCTAAGGCAAAGATCCTATCTTGAGTATCTGATAGGACATTATAGCTGTCATGGTGACCTTGATGCTGAAGCTATTTATTCCTGGCCTTTTTTGCGACTTGACTATCAGAGCCATCCTTTTAGCCCTCTTTGTCGCTCCTGCCATTGCTTCTTTTTTTGCTTTGGTTGGAGCTATTTGTCTCATCCTTCTGATTGGACTTCTTTGAGCTAAAGGTCTCCTCCCACCTGATCTCTTTAGCAATTCATTCATAAAATTTACTCAGGTCCTTCACTAGAGACTTGTATATACTTTCGTATAGCTTTCCATCCTTACAAAGTCCTACTGAGATCATTGTCAGGATTCTTTCATCTGAGGGATTCTCTATGTTGCTGACCTCACACCTGGACTGAGTAATGTAATCTTTCAGTGATTCATTCTTCTGCTGAAAGACTATCACGTGGTGGTAGGATGGTGCAAGCTGCCTTCTCAGTGCCTTGTATTGATTAATGAATCTTCTCTGGCATTCTTCCCAGTTGTGAATGCTACAAGCTAGGAGACTCCTAAGCCATGCCTAAGGTATGTTTCCAAGGGTGGCTAAGAAGACACAGCACTTGACCAGAGGATTAGTCGTCTGAAGATCTATCTGTACATTGAACACATCCAGGTGGTCATATGGGCCACTGTCCCCATTGTATTACGAGATATTAGGGATCTTAAACCTACGAAAAAGAGGCTCTATCTCGATCTCCCTAATGAATGATGTCTTCTCCTCATAACGGTCTCAATAGTCCTAAGCCAGAGGCTGTTCTTCTAACTACTATACCCTTTGAAGCAAATTTTCTAGTAGGGGTGTTAAACGGACGGAACAGGCCAGACCAGGCAAGCCCATTTAGGCTCACATCAAAATGGGCC
This sequence comes from Saraca asoca, assembly GCA_026873985.1. Lineage (NCBI taxonomy): Eukaryota > Viridiplantae > Streptophyta > Magnoliopsida > Fabales > Fabaceae > Saraca > Saraca asoca. The sequence continues at coordinate 7,984 of JANHAO010006789.1, forward strand.
CATGGACTGTCAATCCAATCCGACCTATCCATGGACCGGACCGGTCCGCGGGCCTGCCCATTTTTTTATTTTTTTAATCAATGCTAATATCACTTCTAAATAAGTAAAAAAGGACCACATTGTAATATATATTACTCAATACAAGATATGGATACGACATTGTAATATATATTCTTTACCATAATTATTCAAATACATACAACTAAAGAGGAAGTTGGAGATGGTTGATTCAGTTCAGCTTTCCACTCTTGGAGTATTTGATGCATCTACTCTTCCAAGACTATAATGTCACCAACCCTACTCTCCTTCCTAGCTAATTGAAGATTGGTAAATAGATATTCAGACCACTTAATAAGTATCAAGTACAGGCTTTATTATATGCAATCACATAACATGCCTAAACACTATGCCATTGTCATCAGCAAACAACAAGCAAATTATATGGCAGAAGGAACCAGATAGAGAAGCATGCAAAATAAACGAGCACAACTAAAGCTTATCTATGATAGCCAAGATTAAAAGTAGGCATCCCAAGAGCTTAAAGAGATGCTTCAAGAAAATAACATCCTCAAGCTTACAGATAACATCCCACCCAATATGTATATTATCCACCACTACGAGGACATTTAATCAAACAAGGAGTGTGCATTTCATCTTCAAATCTCATAACCAGGCAGCTAGATATACCCCAACAAACATATTTTCTTCGTAATAGAGCATCAAAAACTGAAACCCACAAGGATAAATGCCAATACTCATCAGAAACAAACTCAAAAATTTAAAATTGAGCACAGAACCGATAGTGTAGACAAAGTTTCATTCTACAATAGGCCAAATAACAACACAGCACTTTCAAATACTTTACAAAAAAAAATCAACTGAAATCAAAGACTTCAAATAAAAAAATAGAAGCCAATCGAAATCAAATCTTTTAAAGAAACTCAAATAGTTGAATGAAATCAAAAATAAAAATCAAATACCTTCGTCCTTCACCATTGTCTTGATGCACTTCTGTTGCAGGCTTGTAGCTGCACCGTCGTTGTACTAGCTTGGTCGCCATCGTCAGAGAGAGATACAGCTTATCATCAAGGCCGGAGAGTGAGCTGCTTGGATTAGATGTGCTAATGTGATGGTGTGGCTAAGAGAATCAGAGTGGAGAGTGGGTGAGGTCTTCTGTTCAACTTGTTGGACTTGGTTTGAATAGTCAGCCACACCCGTAGATCGATCTATGTCCGTGCGGATTCAAACCGTTTAGACTGTAATCCACCAGACTTGGCTCGTTTAAGCCCATTTTCAAATGGGCCTAACTTTAACATGTCCAGCCCGTTCAGATCCACGGGGCTGGCCCGCTTGGCCCATGGGCCTTAGGCCTGTTTAACACCCATATCTTTTAGTATCGGGTCTTATGCCTCAGATCAATGGCTGGAGGATCGATGGCTCCTCACACTTCCTTGGTCGTGGGAATGGTGATCTGACGTTCTATGCCTTTTGTTGTGCTCGCAACCTGGTGAATATCGATCTAAAATTTATCCTTGATTGGTCCTATTTGAGCTTTCTTCTTGACGCGAACCCCCATGTCGCTGATTATCTCCATTATCATCCTCGTGAGCTCAATAGACCTCTGACGCTGGCCATAAATTAGAAGAGCAAATTGATCCAGTGCACTGATGCACTTCTTTGACTAGCCTCTCCTCTTGAGCTCCTATTCATGGCTACTAGAGTTCTTCCCTGGGTGCAGTGACCTCAACTTGCCTTTGCATGCCCTGGGCTTGTGCCTAAGCCAGCACCCTAACCACATCAACCAGTTCCTTCACTGTGTTTTCTAGTGCTTCCTGATGCTGATGCCACATTTGCACTTCATCAGTCCTAGGAATAGAGCAAGCTGGCGATGGGCCAATGGGGGGCATACTAGGGGCAATGCTTGTGGTAGGGACGATGGAAGCACCTGTTGTAGGAAGAATTAGGCCTCCAATTGGTAACATATCCTATTGTTATTCCACGTGACCCTCAAGCTAGTCAACAACAGCGTCTAAACTCCTAATGATTCTTCCTCTAGCCATCACAATTGGATAGAAAATTAAAGAGAATGCAGTTTAGGGCCCTCCCTCTAATGTAAAAATTGTTGACGTGAGAATTTGGTTAACCCAAAAGTTCAATAATCCTAAACTATAATTTGAGAGCATAAAGTCACAAGATAGAGAAAGAGAGAGGAAGAACAGGGAGACACCAGAGTTTTTAACGTGGTTCGGCCTAATTCCAATGTTTACATCCACGATTGTTTATTTCTTTGTATATTTTGGTAGAGTAACAATATATTGTTGTTCCTTCTTCCTTTTGCAGTGATTTCGACCCCTCTTTATAGTAGTCGAAGTGTTACAATGTAATTCTATAACGGAAATGAATCATCAGTCGGTTACATAATAGTCAATAATAGATTTCTATTAAATAGGCAATTAAAAGGATTTCTCTGAATTGATGGTTAAGAAATCATGCTTCAAGCTGTAGGCTAGACCTCATCCTCAATGACCTGAGGTTGCTCCTTTGACCTTTGATGACCAACGATCTGGGTTCGTATTTGGTGACTTAGGAAATTGTTTCAGCAACTTCAATCATAGTTAAGTCAAGCCCTTATCAGTTGGGTTTGTCCATTGAGTTTTTACCGGTCCATTTATATTGTTCCAAAAATATACATAACAAATGCAGAAAAGAAAAGGCAAAAGCCTTCAAATCTTTAAGCACTAATGCAGCACTAAGAAATTAAGAAAATAAAATTATGCCTTTACCAACATTGAACTCACAAAGAGGGGTATTAAACGGAGAAATCAAACCAAATTCTTGATAGGCTAGTAGACCTATGCTCCATTCCAATCCATGATTGGAGGAGATTAGTCTGCAGGCCAATCCTTTTTTTAAAAAAAAAATAAAATTCTAATCATATCTCATATATATATATATATGTTATTTATACCATATAGTGTATTTAGCATATATTAAATTTATTAATTACACTTTTTTATCTTTCTTCATTTTTTAAACAATAATTATTTAAAAATAAGACCTAATTGAAAAAAAAGTAATAAGGTATGAACTCATAGATCGGTTCACATTCGCATAAGTTTGGTTTATTGGGATCATAATCCGTCTAACTCAACGTATTTAAACTCATTTTTAAACGGGCAACTACTAGAGCATGAGTTTTGGCTGGTTAATAAAAAAATTGATAACATGCAAAAAAAAAAAAAAGAACAAATGCAAATAGGATGACTCATTAAGGCGTAAATGAAACAAACAAAACAAATGGGATGGATATTTAATAGTTTTGCCCCAAAATGACAGAGACAAAGTGACAAACTCATTGGAAGAAGGGTAATGCTAAGATTGGGTACTTGATATCTCAATTTTTTTAATATTAATTTGAATTAAATTAATATTAATTACTTTTAAATTATTAAGGTGAATTTGATTCAAATTAATTATATATAATATGAAAAATAATGTAAGGCATTTAAATATGGATAATATATTAATAGGCACATCTTTGGCATGAGGTTTTTGCAAGTTTTATTAAAAAAATTAATTTTATACCTTTTGTCTTTGTTTAAAAAATAAAATATATAAAAATTATATGTAATAATGCATAGAAAGCCACAATTTCATAAATTAAAATTAACACATAATTTTAGAAATAATTCATAAAAAGTTAGGAATTTTTTTTTTTTATTCAGGGTGTAAATGGAATCGACTATGCATGTTGAGTATCTTAAAATATGAAAAATAATGTGTGCAAATATTATCCAAAACCTCATCCATGTCTTTTGCAGCCGAAAAAAAAAAAAAAAAAAATCTCTCCACTCTCTTTCACCCCGCACCTCCACTCCCCTGGTTCTAGCATAGAACCTGCCCGAAAAAAGAATTATGGATCTAAACCCAAACAGAATCGAAGCCGAACGCTTGCTCGGAATAGCGGAAAAACTCTTGCAGAATCGAGATCTCAACGGTTCCAGAGATTTTGCTGTTCTAGCCCAGGAAACCGAGCCCCTTCTGGAGGGCTCAGATCAGATCTTAGCCGTCATCGACGTTCTACTAGCGGCGGACAAGCGCGTCAACAGCCACCACGACTGGTACGCTATTCTTCAGGTCGATCGCCGATGTGAGGACTTTGAATTCATCAAAAAGCAGTACCGTAGGTTGGCGCTGCTCCTCCATCCAGACAAAAACAGGTTCTTCTTCGCCGATCACGCCTTTAAGATTGTCGCTGATGCATGGGCTGTTCTGTCGGATCACGTCAAAAAATCGATATATGACAGAGAGCTAGGCTTCTATTCTCGGGTCGATTTGACTGTGCCCGGTTGGGTTCAACAAGATAAATTGCCGGTTCGGAGGGGCGGCCCTGGTGCGTTGAACCCCGATTTCGATCTCGGAAATAGTAGCACTGCCACCGCCGCCGCTAGAAATGACGCGGCGCCAGCTTCAGGCGAAGATTCGCGGCGGAAATTGTCGACGTTCTGGACGACATGTCCCTACTGTTACTTGTTGTATGAGTTCCCGAAGGCTTACGAGGGTTGCTGTTTGAAGTGCCAGAAATGTGAAAGGTCTTTCCATGGGGTTGTGATTCCGTCTCTTCCGCCACTTGTGCCGGGGCAAGAGGCCTACTATTGTTGCTGGGGTTTCTTCCCAATGGGATTTGTTATGGGAAATTCTTATATTGGTGGGAAAAAGGCGACGCCGGCGACGTTTCCTAATTGGATGCCGCAAGTGTTCTCGGGTGAGCCAGCTGGGCCGCAGATAAACAATAATAGGAATGACGTGCAACAGACCCCGGTGGTGGCTACCCGAAAAGTGCAGCCAGTGGCGGCGACGCCGGTGAGTGTCTCTAATGGGGTTCCCTCTGCTTCAGGAACTGGGCCGCGGAAGCGAGGAAGGCCCCGGAAGTATCCTCTGCCATCATAGTAACTGAAAGGCATTTTGGTTTATTTGGGAGCTGCGAAGCAATTGAAACAAAAATTGGGTTTTTCTGGCAACCGTGAGAGCTAGTTGAAAGGGGCTTTGATCGTTTGGATTTTGAAGATTGATATGGTGAGAGTTGACTGACCCGGGACTTCTGCTACAATCTTGTGTTGCTGTTTGTTACTTCGTTGCCTGTAGATGTTTTGATGTTGTTAACTGACTGCCTTGTAGTTAATTGTTTGTAACTTTGTTGTATCTGGTACAATGTTGTTTCAGCTCGTTATTGAGCAGAAGATCAAAGTCACTGGTTTTTGTTAGTTTAAATGTAAGAATGGGACCATAGCTGGTAATTATAGGTGGAATGAATGTCGAAGCATTCTTATCTTGTTTTCTTAAATATGCCTCTTTCTTCAACATATTTTACCTTCATTAGGTTTCTTTACCATCATCCATCGATATCCGCTTGGTGCTGCCATTGTATTTTCAGCAAATTTTGGCAGAGAATTATGTTTGATAAATAGATTTTTTTAGAAATGAAAAAATATTATTTAAGTAAATTTGCTTGCAAAAAGAGATTACTGAATACTAGTTTTATGGTGTTTCATGGATATTACAACTAGTAACGATGTCTCTGGTGTTAAGTATAAGTGGTAGGATTTTGAAGGGAAAAGGAATCAAAATTATCAAATTATTTCTAGGTATTGCGTATGCTTTGTGACTGCAACTGGTCAAAATTTTGTTCCTTCCCCTTTCCTTCACTCTGTGTTGGTTTCATCATGCCATGTTGGTATTCTATGTCGGTTCAAAATTTTTAAGAAACTGTTTTGAAATATAAACTGTTTTAAAAAGTAAGAAAATGAAAACAGACATACACATCCACGATTTCTGCACTTGTTTTGAAGCTTGCCTAAATGAGGCTAGCTCACACGGACATACACCTGCATGTTTCAAAATGAATATATAGTCAAGGTTCACTGACAAGCCCTAGTGAGTTCAAGCTCACGCAAATTTTTTGTGGGTTGAACTTGTGATTTGTGAGGGTCTAAGCCCGCTAATCTCCCCCTGGCTGGTCTGTTTTACATTTCTATTATAGTTGCTCTTGGCTTAGGGGTATAGCAGACGAGAAATTCTTAACCACGAGACTAAAACGAAGGCCTTGACACAAAAAATGAGCAGTCAATTCCCCCCCCCCTTTTTTTTTTATGGTAATTTATTAGCTAGCAATGATTCTACTTTGTACTATTTAAATAGGAAATGAATCACCTACAATAATACATGCAGCTGGAGCTGTTGACCATCCTTAGACATGGGACTAGGGCAAATGGTTTTGGATTTCATGCAGATAAATGATCATCAACTTAATTGTAATTATATTTATTATATACGATTCTAGTCTATTTAAACAAATATTAATTCTTACAAAGTTACTTCTCAACAAAATTATTACATAAATAAGTGTGTAACATGATTTTAACTTATGGTTGTGATTGTAGCGTAAATAATAAAATTACGGATAAATATGAAAAAAAATATAATTATTGTAGAGTAAAATTATAAAAAAAAAATTATGATTGGGGACCACAATTTAAAACATTGAGGTGTGTATATATATGTATATATAATATTATATGTATGTATGAATGTTAAAAAAGTGTACATGGTTTACGTGAAAAAAATAAAATTATATTTTCTGTCTGTTGTTTTTGCCACTTATTTTACTTTAGCTACTTGTTTTAATTCAGCATCAAACACTTATTTGAAATAATATTGGCCATTACCTTCCAAAAATTGAACAATGTTAGGCCTAATCTCAACTCCTTTAGAAATTTAGATATCTTTTGGTCACATTCCGTAAAAGGCCATCATCAAGAAACTCTCTCCATCAGGAAATCCCCTACAAGCCTTATAATGCAATTACATATCAATGACTTACTATTTTATCAATCCACGATGAAATATTTATATATTAAATTTTAATAAAAATCCAACAAAATTTCCTCTATTTTCCGGACACTTGGCCTCAAGGCCTATACAACATTGGAGGGGCTACATGCCAATCACACCATGTATAACAATATAATAATATGCAATGGCCCAGACTATACAATTTACATTCTACTGGGCATCCAGCAATCATACACAATACATGCATATACAATCCTATCAACTGCTAGACTTTACATCACAGTTATACCTTAAATCTTCGCTGGGTGTGATCCACTCGGTTAGTGAGCAAATCCTGGGTCAGGACGGTGTAAGGAATAATAGGAATATCTTCTGCCTTTAAAAAACATGGAAATAAAGGAGTGAGTTTCATAGAAACTCAGTGAGTAAACAATCATATAATTACCCAAGAATCCTATTTAAAAATCATGCTCGAAAGTATAAATATATATATAAATATAGTCGTGAAGATATGCTTACTTGTTCTGCAGTCATAATCTCAATATACATTTGAAAACTATAATTCAACAAGAGAATCAAGTAATTGAATACATGATATTCAACCACATGATAATAAGTATCAAATTAGGCTACTGTGGAAAATATATTCAACTGGATTTCTAAAAAATAAATTTCAAAAGGTAACCATCACAATATAATATAATCACTGTCATAAGCCATTCAACACATTTGCTGGATGCTCATGAACAAAATTTATACATCTCCCTACATTTCCCCCTTTATTCACTCTTGCTTAGGAAATTTATATATTCTCAAGTGCACTTGAGGGTTACCATCCTATTTTTCAATGGATCTAGTATCTCATTCAATATTCAAAATATATCACGTAGCATGAAAATCTTTATTTGAGTAAGCAACATTTATCAAAATATACATAAACCTACTACAACATTTTCATATCTATTTATTACATAGAAAATAAAATAGCCAATTCTGATAATATAAGGTGAAATGAAAATATATAATCATATCACGACAAACCATTTCATGTTCACATACAACGTGTAAATATACTTTTGAAACCATTTTAATATATAGGGAAATCCCATTATTTAAAAGGATTAATAATATTTCACATAATAAAATTATTTCATATTTACAAATAGGATTATTGTCATGCTCCGTTCCATGGAATGTGACTGACGTAGAAGGTTACTATCAGGAAATCCCCTATAAACCTTACCATGCAACAAGAACGTATAATTAAACCAATACACATAAAAAAAACACATATCCATTTTAATGAAAATCCGACAAAGTTTTCTTTGTCTTATGGACACCTGGCCCCAAGGCCTATACAACACAGAAAGGGGCTACACGCCCATCATACCCTATATAATAACATAATAATATATAGTAGCCTAGACTATATAATTTACATCCTGCTGGGCATCCAATAATCAAACATAATACATGCATATACAATCCTACCAATTGTCAAATTTTACACCACAGTTATACCTTAAATCTTCGTAGGAGGGGTCCACTCAATCACTAAGTAGATTTAAGTCTAGGATGGGGTAGAGGGGTCGTAGGTATATCCTCAAGCTTTGAAAAAAAAAACATGGAAAGATAGGAATAAGTTTCATAGAAACTCAATAAGTAAACAATTCCATGATCACCTAAGAAACCCCCATTTAAAAATCATACTCGAAAGTATATATATATATATATATATATAAATATAATCATAAAGATATGCTTACCCGTTCTGCAGCCATAATCTCAATATATATTTGAAAACTATAATTCAACAAGATAGTCAAGTAATTAAAAATATGATATTCAACAATATAATAATAAAGAAGAGAGAAAACTAGTAACTTTTTAAAATTTCATTTAATCTCAACATAATAAAACATTCAATCGGATCTTCAAAGAAAATTTAAAATGGCAACTATCCTGTTATAACATAATTTCTGTCATAAGTCATCCAATATGTCTGCCGGATGCTCATGAACGTGTATATCCCTACATCTGTCCATCCTTATTGCTCTCTTCCGGGGCTATATATACGCTCACAAGTGTACTTAAGAGTTACCAATAAATTTTTTCAATGGGTCCAATATGTCAAATTAGCATTCTAAATATATTAGGTAGCATGAAATTCATTATTCGGGTAAGCAACACTCATTAAAAACATACATAACCTGTTAAAGCAATTCCATATCCGTTCATCATATAGAAAAGTAGCATCATCAATTTCAATAATATGAAACAAGATGAAAATGCATAAATTTACCATGACAAACCATTTCATGTACACATACAACATATAAATATACTTTCAAAATCACTTCAACATGTAGAAAAATCCCATTATTTAAAAGAATTTATAACATCTTATATAACAAAATTATTTGATATTTACACATAGGATTATTAAGTGAAGAGGATTATTCACTCACCTTAGACACTATTTAGAATAGTCTAATTGCTCATTAAGATGCTAAAGTGGCTCACTTGGAGAATGTTGGTGTGCTTACTCCTTCAAGAGAGACTTTGTTGAAGCACAACAATGCAAAACAACAAGAGAATTTCAAATTTCTTCCAGTTAGAATAGTAAGGGTTTCAAGGGAAATTTATTGCAGACTAGCTATAGAGTTGCTATAGAATAAATCTTTTGTTATAGAATTACTCATCACCATCTAATGTGTAGGTGGGGAGCTCAAAGTTGGTCAGATCTTCACCGGTAAGCCCAGATTAGAGGCTGGCCAAACTACATCAATGGAGGAAGGAAGTAAGCTGTCGTGAGCTGCACCAGTGCAAGAGGGCTAACCAGAGGAAGGAAAAGGAAGAAGAAGTAGCTTGGAAGCTCGTAGAACGGTGACGAATCGAAAGGGAGTTAGCTCATCGAAAAAGAAATAGCAGGGCAAAGAGGTTCTATCGAGATGGAACAACTCGCGAAGAAGAAGAAGAAGAAGAAGAAGAACAAGAAGACCACGTTGGAGAAGAAGGGAGGGCGTTGGAGGAGGGAGGATGGCGACCGAATGCGGCTAAACGGTGACAACCAGTCGACTGCAGAAAATCGCTGGAGCTGCAGGGGAGAGAGGAAACTTCGGGAGAAGTCTAAAGGAAGAATGCCAACTGAGAAAATATATATGTAAGGCCAAATGGGAAAATTACGCATTGACCCCGCAACTTTTCACTGACTTCAAATAGGTCCTTCTAAAATTACAATTCGGCTCTAACAAAATTTATACTTTTTCACTTCAGTCCCTCAGCCAATATTTTTCATTTTTTTGAGGCATTACGATTATGAAGTGAGGAGGATTATCCACTCACCTTAGAAAATTTTTAGAAAACTAAGTCAGCTAAAGCTTCAAAAATTTACCATTGGTGTACTCGATTCATCAAAGGAAATTTATCTGGAGCTGATGAATAGCAATATCTCAGTATACCTCAACTTTGAGGGTTAGGATTTTAGGTAAACCATCTTAAAAAATTAATGTAAACTTCCTATAAAATAAATATTTTATTCTAGAATTACTTACCACCCTCCAAAGTGCAGGTCGGGAGCTCGATCGGAGCTGGATCGCTGCCAGTGAGCTGCTTCACAATGCTAGTTGAACAACACTGGAGAAGAAAGAAGAAAGAAGAGCCAACTTGAGCTGGCTAGAGAGAGATGCCAAAAAGTGCTAGAGGAAGATGATCGGTGGTGGCCAAACCTTGTTAGCCAAACGGCAAGCTGAGGTGGAGGAGGTGGATTGTCAGAGTATGTAGTAGAACAGAGGAGCTTTGGCCGAAGGAGATCACGCTTGAAAAGGGATAGGAAAGCGCTGGGGAAAAGAGGAAGTGTCAGAGAAGACGCCAGACGTCCTAACTTGCTGGAAAGGAATGGCTGGAAGGAGAGGGAGACCACCAAAGCTGCAGGGAAGAGAGAGTGAGAGAGAGAGAGCACTTCAGGCACCAAAGCTTTCGCGAAGGAGGGAGAAGCTGGCCTGGGCAATATATATACATAAAAGGAAATTGGGCAAATTGCGATTTGACCCCATGACTTTCCACTGACTTCAAATAAGTCCTTCAAAAAAATAAGAAATTACGTTATGACCCCAATGAAAAATATTAAAATTTCACTTTAGTCCATTAGCCAATATTTTTCAATTTTGAGGTATTACACTTTTCTTATGCATTGCACAGCTTATTTAATGGGTAAATCATTTGAATGGTTCTCTATTCATTGTGGCTTAAAGCTTTTGTTTAGATATCTTTATAACTTTTAGCACATTCACAATTAGTTCAAATGAAATTATTAGTAGAAATTTCATATGGAAATAGGCCTTGAAACTTGGTAGGAGTTACCATCTAACCGAATTTTGTTATAATCTAACCAGATTTATTTATCTAAATAAGTTAGGATAAGGTTGTTGACTAATAAACGAGTCTATTTAAATAAATATATAAGACTTATTTTTTTGACTTAGCCCTTAAGGTTACCAAGCCAACTTATATAATAATTAATATATTTATATATAATATAATATATACATATATAACATATAAATGTATAATATAAATAATATTTTAATATATATATTTATACATATAAATCTAAATAGGTTATTAGTTTATTTCAAATTTTGGAGGTTTCAATTTGTTAACTTATTTAAAAGTCTATTTTTGCAAATAAATTTTTAAATAGATTAAGTCCAAATTTTAGCTTTATATTACTAATAAGTCATGCTTATGACAATACTTTATAAAGCAGACCTAATTTATTGAATATAAAATCTAGTTCAACCTAACCTATTTCCAACCAATAGAAATGTGATTTAATTGTGGCTTAATTCAATTTGAGTTGTCCCCCTTTTCCCCTATATCTTTATAACTTTCAACATAATCACCATTGTGGCTTATTAGCAAAGATAGATTGATTTTGCCCTTTCTAATTTGAAATTTCAAATGTGATTTATGTGACATTTATTTTAGAATTATGTATCATTCATTTAATTACTAATAAAAATATTTATGCAACTTACTAATTTCTATCATATTAACAATTGAAAGTTTTTTAGCCATTTTTGTTTTTGTTAGGCTGCTATGTATCAGCTTAATAAGTGTTTTTTTCCTGCCAGACCTAGCGTCGTTGCATAAATGCTGTGTTTCGCTGTTCGAAGCAAAATTGTAGTGTAGCCTTCATTGCACATTTGTTGGCCATTTCTGTTTGCTTTTGGTAGAAGCAAAGTTGTCGGTGTAAACTAGCTATTGGTAAATATATAAATAATGATAACTTCATTAAATGCATGTTGATGACTTCCTAAGAATAAGGACTTTTCTCTTTACTTTGTTTTGCTGTATTAAATGTTTTGTTATCTAAAAATATTTTTCTTAGATTGCATTTTTTGCTAAAGTTTTATAGAGACTTTTGCAGGCGAGGGTTGAAGTATTTCAATTTTTTCTTCTTGGTGCTATTTTTATTGATGATATTTAATATGTTGACTGATTTATTGTTGATTGTGGTTATTTATTTCTGATTGATAATGATGTGGTTGTTATGTATATCAATTTACTAGTTTGATGAATTGCAAAATCTTCAAAGTGAAAACAATGAATAAAGTCAGTAAATATCAAAATTGTCAAACACTAAAGCAGTCTCCAGTCAGCTGAACTAATAGCAGCAGCAGAAGAAGAAATCTAGTATTCACATATTAGAAAAAAAAACTAAGTACAATGTGCAGTGAAAATAAGAGCTAGGGAGAAATTGCTATGAAAACTGAAGGTATATAAATATAAACATGATAGTTCACAAAAGAAAAAAAAAAACAAATTAGAGAAAAGAGAGAAGCTTTCTAGCTAAAAAAACAAACAAAAAAAATGCAAATTGATATAAAAACAAAGTACCCCTTTGAAGGAAAAACAAAAGAACAAAGCATGAAAAATAAAAAATTTGGAGCACACCAGTTGTCAGTTTTTGGACTTAAAAAGTAGAAAAATGAATTGTTGATGGAAGAAGAAGAAGAAGAAGAAATAGATGAACAGTGTGAAGCTTAGGATAGATATTTAGGAAGGAGAAGCATACCTGGCAAATGCAAGA
>JANHAO010006790.1:0-20895 GCA_026873985.1 Saraca asoca
GCATTCTAGAACTAAGCACATTCAAATTAGACATCACTTTTTGAGAGATCATATTCAAAAAGGAGATATTTCAATAGATTTTGTTCAGATAGATTTTCAGTTAGCAAACATTTTTACAAAACCTTTAGATGAGAAAAGATTTATTCTAAAATGAGTGCTATGAGGCAAAAATTGCCAAAGTTGCAGATGAAAGGATAAGAAGCAAAAAGCTTATGAAGGGAAGCCTAGTCCTCTGATGAGGCAGATGGACCATGCAAGGCAATGACAAAAGGAAAGTTAGAAGTGGCATAGGAAGGACCATTTAAAGTACAAGAGAGCCTGCTAAATGGCGGTTACCATTTGGAGACTGTGCAAGGGAAGCCCCCTTCTCAAATGTGGAATGTAATACACTTGAAACTATATCATGTACATATTTGATCGCCATGAATGACAAATAAATGTATGCAAAACAATGAAATGAAAGTGAAAGATTACATTACATACATTGTTCAAAAGTTTGAGTAGATCCTCTAATACTAATAAAGCTCGAGGAAATCCTTTAGCACCTATAAAGCCCAAACAGATCCATCGTCACTAATACAAGATTGAGCAAACCCTCGGTAAGAATAAAAAACTCGAGAAGATCTTTTGGTACTAATACAAGACCAAGTAGACCTTTCAACAAGAATAAAAAGCTTGAGCAAATTCCTTGGCACTAATACAAGGCCAGTCAGATCCCTCAGTAAGGATAAAAGACCAAGTAGATTCCTTGGCACTAATAAAAGGCCAAACAAGCCTCTTGGCACTAGAAAAAAGTTAAGCAGTTCCCACAACATTAGTAAAAATGCATGATAGGAGAAGCTTTTGAAGCATAATATTTGAGCATAGACGCAAGATAAAATAATAAAAAGCCCAACAAAGACCTAGATGATTAAAAGATCAACAAAATAAACTAAACAATGAAGCAAAGCCTATCAATGGCTTGGACAATTAAAAGGTCAATAAAATAAAAATAATAAAGTCATTCAACAAGGTATAGGAAAGATAAAATCTTATTAGAATCTCACATACAAAAATGAATGCTATATAAAAATTGATTAAAAGAATACTATACGCATGGTAAAATAAACTCGTTAATATAGTCTATCAGCACAAAAAGCAAAGAGATAACAATAATAACAACAAATGTAGAATAGGAGACTAGTTCTCCTTAAGCTCTTCCATAATCTACTCCAAGGGCTTATTGTCCCTGTCGACCTTGGAGAGATTGCACAAAAAGGCCTAGTAATATGTATCTATGGCATCAAAAGAGCTACTTCCTTTGCCCTTGAAAGAACCCTTAGAAGGATTCTTTCCCTTTTTCAAGGACATCATCTTGGAAGGACCGGCCAGGGGCATAGGCCAATTGCTAGATGAGCAATTATTGGCAATGCCAACTACCTGTGACACTGACTTGAGCTAGGTAGTCAATGGCACAATAAGCTTTTGCTTGGCCTGAGCTTCAGCACAAGTATCCGTCAGTCACTTGGGGGCATCTTTAAGTAGAGGATTTCTATTATTTCTTTATTTAACCAATAGTATGAAAGCAAAGGAAAGGTGAAAGTAAGTAAAGGTGAAGTAAAAGGGCAAAACCAAAATAAAAATATCAATTTCTCCAGTGTGGTCCATGAAAAGATGGATAGCCATGAGAGGCATACCCACCGAGGAAAAATCATTGTTGTTGATGCATTTCAAAGAAAATAAAGAAAAGAAGGAAAGTTATGAATTAAAGGTAGAAACCATGCTAAAAGTTTACCTATAATGATGAAACAACTGAAAACTATGGAGAAACACCAGAAAAGATGATGGAGGATGACTGTAAGTCTAGGCTTTTTTTGAAAGCAAAGTCAGGGGCATAAAGTGGTTCAGATTGGTTTTTATGAAGAGTAGGAAACGATCCAATGGTTTGAACAAACATAGATGAACAATTTAAATGGTGATTGATGGAAATTCAAGGGACCACTCATAGGGTTAATAAGCAAACAATATTTCCACACTTATTTCCTCCTACACTTTACCACTTAGAATGGTAATCAACTTTAATTTAGTGAATTGGCCTTGTTTTTGTGATTTGGTCATGATTTAGAGTTAATTGAATTAATTGCTTAATATTGGGGTTTCAACACTGCTTTAGGTTTTAGGCTATAACTTGAGCTCCAGATATTGAATTGGGTCGATCTTTATATGGTTGGAAGACTTAGAGAAGGCTCTATAACTTTGATGTTAAGGCTAAAGCCTAGTTTTACCATTTGAATTATTGAAATTTACCATCAAATTGGCCTAAAGTTTCTATCCAGAATTGACCTTGTCACAATATTTAGGCTATTATTTTGTGTTATTTTATGGGCCACTTTTAAGACCTTTTTGGCTTTGTTTTAGGACTATTTGACCTTCTTATTTTCCTTATTTTACTAGTTAACCTAATACTTGTGTTTGTCCTACTTTAGGGCTATGTTCCAACCAATATTTTCAGCTAGCTGGATGTTATGTGTTTTGGACAGCTTGTTTGGTTGATTAGTTGGCCATGTCTTTGGACCTAATTAGCTTGTTTATGAGGTTATTTGGATAGTTGTTTAGTTAGGATTGTTTAGGACTTGTAACCTAGCCCTTAATTAAGCCTAATTGCTATGAGAGGAGGCATGTTTCCCTTACCATTTAGATTTGCCAAATTGGGAACTGAAGAGTGTTCTTCTTTGAGCAAGTGCTTTCTTAGGGTTCTTACTAGAATTTGAGGACTTATCAAAAAGTTTCCTCTTTATGGTGTCAATCTCCTTCACTTATCATTTTACTTCTATCTTTCTAGAGTAAAGTGTGAATATCCTTCTTTTTCTTTCAATTTTGGTGCTAAAATTGCTAAATTAGAGATAGATTCATGGGCATCTCTAAGGGAGATCACATCAGTTTAATATCAAAGCCTCAGCTTTTCCAATTTAGGTGATATCTCTTCATTTTTCCAATGTTTTTGCTTCAATGTTCCTTCCATTTTCATGTTGTATATCTTTGAATTTTTATGTACATCTTTTAGCTCAATTACTTAATCAATTGTTATCTAAATGGGTTACAAGTGATTGTTGAATTTTCTACTACTTTCTTTCAATTTTCTACTACTATTTGGTTTACTTTTCCCCTTTTTTTGCATTAGTTTTATGTAGAAAAATTTTGTGATCTCAATGCACACTAAGTGTTTGATGTTGGCTTTGTTTGAGTAAATTTTTTTCTAGTTAATTTGCTTCATTCTCCTTCATTTCCTTGCTTATTCTAGTGAAGGTTTCACTAAAATTTGTATAGAATTTTCCTATTGTTCTTTACTACATTCCAAGTGTTTGTTGATTTGTTTTAGTGTCCTTTGGCTTTGTTCTTGTGTGTCAACCAGTGTGGGATTGAATTATATATCATTTGGTGTGATTTGGAATCATTTCTATCCATAATTGCATCAATTATTGCTACTGTCCCCTATTTTTACCCATTTGGCTGAAACTTTGGCCTAAATTTTCTAGAATTTTTGATGCTATCCTAGCTTGGTTTTATTGTGTCTTGCACCTTTGACATATTTATTTTGATTACAATTAATTAGAAGTTGATTTGTTTCAATTATGATTAAATTTATTTATCTTTGTGCTACTCAAAAGTTGTGCTCAATGTTGTAAAAAAAATTCTGGATAGCAAGAAAAATTATTCAAAAAAATAAAAGAGAGGTGAAGAAACAATAGTGGAAAGGCGAAATCAAAGAGAATAAAAGTTGAAAAAGAAAAGAAACAAAGAAAAACAAGAAAGAATTGAAGAAAAGAGCAAAAGAAAAAGTTCTAGAAAGAAAAACAAGTGTTGTCCAACAAAGAGAAATTTTTTGCAACTTTGTGAGCTTAGTCTTAGTCAATCTAGTGAGTTGTTTTAAGTTAATTTCCTTGGTAATTAACTTGAATATGTTTTTGTTGGATTGCATGATCAAAATATTAGCTTAGAACTCAAACTGTGGTGCAATTGCTTGGTATTTTTCCCTTTGTTTTCCTTTGGGATACCCTTAAAAAGTTTTTGTCATACCCTTACAAAAATACCTTGTTTTGGCCAAAACTCTGTACCCTTGTGTTATCTAATTCCTTTTGTTTCTTGTTAATTCCTTGATTTTTTGTTCTTGTTAGTTCATTCAACATTTTAGTGATTTGAGTGTTGTGTGATTTTGAGTGTTACCTTGTGTAAACTCCAAGATTTGTCACTTAGTTCTCACAGAACTTTAAGGAGAGGACTAGAGTGGTAAAAGGCAAGTGTGTTGTGAGCATAATAGAGGGTGAAAGCCTAATTATATGAACAAAACATGAGTGGAGTGATCAAAAACATTGTAAAGGTGTGATTTAGTGAGGTCCATATTTTCCTAACATTTATTTTGCAGAATTTATTTCTAACTCAAAGATAAAAGGTGGAGGATCTTAACTTAATGAAGTCATGTTTACTCTTAGAGCTATGCAATAACAATTTGAAGGAGCAAATATGAAACTTAATAGACTTGATGAAAGAATCTCAAAGGAGGAACATAGAATACATTCTCATGAAAGAAGAACAAGAAGAACTTATGACCAACATGGAAGCAATAAAGCGGATTGGAGAGTGGAAAGAGAAGAAGAGGACTTGTCCATTTCTCCCTATGAGATTGAATGGAGTGCAAGAAGAAGGGATAGAGGCACTTTGGGTAGAAGACATGAGAGACCTAGAAGAGAAAGTGATGTGATCCCCCTTAGAGATGCCCATAGATCTATCTCCAATTTAGTAATTTCAGCACCAAAATTGAAAGAAAAAGAAGGATATCCACTTAACACTCTAGAAAGATAGAAGGAGTGATAAGTGATGAACGTTGACACCACAAAGAGGGAACTCTTTGATAAGTCTTCAAGTTCTAGTAAGAACACTAGGAGAGCCCTTGCTAAAAAATGAACAATCTTCAATTCTCAATTTGCCAAATCTCAATTGTAGGGAAACATGCCTTCCCTCTTAGCAATTAGGCTCAAAAATAGGTTAGGTTACAAGTCCTAAACAAACCCAACTAAACACCCAAACAAATAAACAAGCTAATTAGGTCTAAGACAAGGCTAATTACTTAGCCAAAAACAAGGCTAGCCGAATCTAATCCTAAAGCTAGTTGAAACACAAAGGCTATCACATAGGCCATAAACATCACAACCTAAGTCTTAATTCACCATGAAAAATAAAGGAAATAAAAGGGTTAAACATTCCCAAAACAAAGCCATAACAAAGTCAAAGATAGCCTAAAGCACAATGCAAATAATAGTCTAAAAATATGTATAAGAGTGACAGTTTGGTTGCCCCATTCTAGCCAGCTACAAGGCTTCCAAAGTGGCTATCATTTGGCCCCTCAAGTGATTAGCTATCCTTCAAGCAAATGACCTTTGAACCTCCAAGCCCAAGCCTTTCTTATGCACTCCAAAATGCATGGCTAAGTCCTTGGATTGTTTCTTCCATCTTCTTGGCCTTTGCCCTTGTCATGGGTCCACTTGGCACTTGCAAAGCTTCTTAATGATCCTTGGGTTGGTCCTCCATGTTCTTATTAGAAAAGATGGATTCAAAACTCCATAATATCAAGATGACCATCCCATTTTTCCAAGGTAAAAGTGATCTAAAGGCCTACCTTGAATGGGAGAAGAAAGTAGAGCTAGTCTTTGATCAACACAACTATTCAAAAGAAAAGAAAGTAAAATTGGTTGTTGTAGAATTCATTGTGCAAAGTAGGAAAAGGAACTTGAAAGACCTATAGCTACTTGGGAAGAGTTGAAGACTATTATGAGAAAGAGATATGTCCCTTCACACTACTATAGAGAGTTGTATCAAAAGCTTCAAGGTTTTACTCTAGGTTTCAAAAGTGTTGAAGACTACCATAAAAAGATGGAGGTAGCAATGATAAGGGCAAATGTGGTGGAGGATAGAGAAGCTACTATGGAACGATTTCTTCATGGATTGAACCATGACATTGCCAACATAGTTGAGCTACAACACTATGTGGAACTTGAAAATATGGTACACATGGCAATGAAGGTGGAGAGACCGCTCAAGAGAAAGACTTCTTCCAAGGTTACACATCAATCTAGTTCTTCTTAGAAGACTAATTAGGATAAAAGGCATAATTCAAGAGACTTCCAAGCTACCAAAAGGAACTTGGCTGAGACTTCCTCAAAGCCAAAGGGAGATGATGTTAAAGGCAAAAGTAAGATGTAGGTGCCATAAAAGTAAAGAAACATCAAATGCTTCAAATGTTTGGGGCACAACCATTATACTTATGAATGCCCTAACAAAAGGGTCATGACATTGAAAGCCAATAGGGAATTGGAATCAATTAGTGAGCAAGAAAAAGAGGAGGAAAGCTCTGAATCAAGTAGTGAAAAGAACAATGATATTTGGGACGTGGCGATTGAAGGTGAAACACTAGTGGTGAGAAGAACTTTGAGTACCTAAACCAAAGAGGGTAATGAAGAACAAAGAAAGAACATCTTCCACACTAGATGCCATGTCATGGGAAAGGTTTGCAATGTGATTATTGATGGGGGAAGTTATGCAAATGTTGGTAGCACAATCTTGGTGAGCCTTGCCTACCGTAGATTATCCCACTCCTTACAAGCTTCAATGGTTGAATGAAAGTGGGGAGGTAAAGGTTTCAAACAAGTGCTAGTTTCATTCTCTATTGGGAGGTATAAGGATGAAAATTTATGTGATGTTATTCCTATGCAAGCTATAGATATTATAGATTAGGATAGAGTATGAAAGACGGAAGTCATATTATGTTATGCTATTTTATGCTTAAAAAAAGCTAAAAAGTACACCCAGATAGGACGTGCCATTTTATGTATTTTATGTATAGTAGTGGAGGGTTATGGACAAAAAATAAATTCGCTTGGTCTCAGACATAGTACAAACCAAAGTCATCATTCTCTTTGGTTTGCGCAACTAAAAAATTGTTTGTAGAGTTTAGAAGAAGATCAAAAAATACAAGAATATATTAAGAATTATGTAATATATATATATATATATATGAGAATGTCTTCTGGTCTCGAAGGAATTGCACAAATAAAGATTCAAAAAAGGGCCATGACAATTTGATAGGCATTTCATACATGATGGCTACCTAAATTGATATAGCTTCAAGAAGGAAAACAAAACCATTAATCTTGTACCCCTCATCCCCAAGCAAATCCTAGAGGATCAAATAAAAAGAGAAAAGAAAATGAGTAAAGAAAAAGAGAAAAAGAGTGGCAAAAAAGAGTTGAGAGAAAGAGACACAAGAAAAAAGAAAAAAAAGAAGTAAAGTGTTTTTGCCTAGACTAGTGACATTAGGCAAGCCATGTATATGGATTAGCCTATGCTAGTCTTGATGTCTAAGGGAGCTTTTTTGAATGATAACATTGATTCTAATGCTTTACCTAGTGCCATTGAGTTTATTTTGCAAGAATATTAAGAGGTATTCCCCAAGGACGTATCCCATAGTTTGCCACCATCATGAGGGATTAAGCACCAAATTGATTTCATTCTTGGAACTCCTAAACCCAACTGGCCAGCAGATATAACAAATGGAAGAGATTATGGCAAAGGCCTTAAAGATTCAAGGATGAATCCTTTCAAAGAGAGGGGAAATGATGGAAATTCAAGGAACGACTCAAGGGGTTAATGAGCAAAAAATATTTCCACACTTAATTACTCTTATACTCTACCTCTTAGAATGTTAATCAACTTTCACTTAGTGAATTGGCCTTGTTTTTGTGATTTGGTCATGATTTAGAGCTTAATTGAATTAATTGCTTAATGCTGGGGTTTGGACACTATTTTAGTTTTTGGGCTATAACTTGAGCTCTAGATGCCACATTGGGTCAATCTTTATATGGTTGGAAAGATAAGAGAAAGCTCTCAACTTTCATATTGAGGCAAGAGCCCAATTCTACCATTTAGGGTCTCAAAATTTACCATCAAATTGCCCTAGAGTTTCTTCCAAAATTGACTTTGTCATAATATTTAGGCTATTATTTTATGTTATTTTATGGGCCACCTTTAAGACCTTTTTGGCCTTGTTTTGGGCTATTTGACCATCTTATTTTCCTTATTTTTTTGGTTGAATTAAGACTTGAGTTTATCTTGCTTTTGGGCTATGTTCCAGCCAATATTTTTGGCTAACTTGATGTTATGTGTTTCAGCCAACTTGTTTGGTTGATTAGTTGGCCATGTCTTAGACTTAATTAGCTTGTTTATTTGGTTATTTGGATAGGTATTTAGTTGGGCTTGTTTAGGACTTGTAACTTAGCCCATAATTGAGTCTAACTACTATGAGGGGAGGTATGTTTCCCTCACCATTCTGATTGGACAAATTGAGAATTAAATAGTATTATTCTATGAGCAAGTGCTCTCCTAGGATTCTTATTAGAAGTTGAAGACTTATCAAAAAGTTTCCTCTTTATGGTGTCAATCTTAAACACTTATCACTTTCCTTTTATCTTTTTAGAGTGTGGCATGAATATCCTTCTTTTTCTTTCAATTTTGGTGTTGAAATTGCTCGATTAGATATAGATCCATGGCATCTCTAAGGGAAATCACATCAGTGATCCTCATCACAACATGACCTTTATGGGTCCCAAGACCCCTTGAGAAGACAAGGCTTATCATTACCAGTATAGTTGACAGTTGATCCAGGAAAACAAAAGTTTCTGGGTGGACTGACCATTGCCCCCATTAAGGGTGATGGGACAAATTACATAGCCCAAAGTAACCACTAGGCACAGGATGATCGACTTAGGTTGGTTGACCAAGATCAGTTGAAGAAATGGCTACAATGGGAGCAAGATTAGACTTAAAGCTAATTGACCCATAATGTTCAATCGATTGGCTTAAGTGTAGAAGTTAGCTAAATAAAGGACTTAGCAAGGTAACTGCCTAAATGTCACATAACAAAAGGTGTGACCCAAGCATGCACAAATAATGTGACTATAACAAACACCTAATGAGAATCGTATTGATGTTATCAATACACTGAAGATGCGTAGTCACACATCATTCATCCAAGATACGCTCAACACCTATATACCAACAAGTATCCCCTCTTCAAATTATCTTCACTACACTACTAAAACTCTACATGCATACTGACTTAACCATCAAAGCGTGCCTGGTAGACCAATTCCGTCATGTGTTATTGACTTTATCATGTCTGTAGCTCATTTTCCAACCATCCTTCATTTTGCCACTCCATTTCACTTTAAAGGAGAGTTTCAATAGACAGAAACATTATATACCCCATAACAACATTTTTGTTTCCAAATTTGTAGTGAGTCTTGTTAATGAGAACATGAAGGACCAAGCTAGGGATTATCAAGAGGCTTTGCACCTTCCAATAGGACGCATGACAAGGGCCAATGCAAGGAGGATGAGGGAAGCAATTCAAAGGCTTTGTCACACACTATAGAGCTCACATATGGAGCAAGGCCTTGGAGATTCAAGATTTATTTGCATAGAAGCCATGCCATCCGCTTAGGCCACTTGGAAGATCCAACATGGTAGCCCTTTTAACATCACACTTAGCTAGTTCTTGGGCACAATATGGGTTATTTTATTGTATCATTTTGTGGGCTATTTTGACCTTTTTATTGCATTATTTTGGGCACTACTTTGTTATGCCATTTGAGGTTTAAATTGGCTTTATGTTTGATGCCACATGTGAGGGGCTAAATGGCCCATTTTATGACTTATGTTTGAACATTTTCATTAACCTAGACTTATTTGTTTTTGGTTGATTTACTCATTTGTTTTTAGTTGATTCTATTTGGTATTTTGATGGGCTTGTTTGGGATATTAATCCAACCCATCTTTAGTGAGTGATTGCTATTAAGGAAGGCATGCTTCCTTCAACATTCAGATTTGATCATTTATGAAATTAAAGCGTTTTCTTCTTGAGAGAGTGCTCTCCTAAGATTCTTGCTAGAACTTGAGACTTATCAAAGAGCTTGCTCTTTATGGCGTCAAATTCATCACCTATCACTCTTTTTCTACATATTCTAGAGTATGGCATGAATATCCTTCCATTTCTTTTCGATTTTGTTGCTAAATTAGAGAAAGGTCCATGGGCATCTCCATGGGACTTTACATGAATTTGGTATCAAAGTTTCGGCTCTTTCAATTAGGTGATATCTCTTCATGTTCTTCTTGATTATGCTTCCATTTTTCTACACTTTCATTTTTTATTTTGCTTTGTTTTTAGCTAATTCATTTCTTGCCAAATTGTTGTCCAATTATGCTTGTATGCTTGCTGAATTTTCTATCCATATTGGTAATTTGCTATGTCATTTTGCTTTGGTATAATCAAAATTCCACTACATTTCTATAGAAAAATTTTGTGTTCTTATGTTGTCCACCAAGTGTTTGATTTGATTGAAATTTTTCTACTCATTTTGTTTCATTTCTATTTCATTTTCATGGTTGTTTTGTTGAAGGTTCTACTAAAAATTCTGCAAAATTTTCACTCCTTACCTTGTTGAATTTCAAGTGTTTGATAATTTGTTTGAGTGCCCTTTGCTTTGTTCTTTTGTGTCCATTGATTTGGGACTAAATTAAACTTCATTTTTGTGTGTGTTAGTGCCATTTTCCTTTTAATTGCATCAATTTTTTGTGGCTATCCCAGCTCTCCCACTGGTTGGCCAAAACTATGCTCAAATTTCCCCTATAATTTTATTGTTGTCCTAGCTTAATTTTGATTGTGCTTTGTACTAAGAACATCTTCCTTTTTGAGTACACTCATAGGGAAATTGTCTTAGGTCAATTGTGGTTGAGTAAATTGATTGTGATTGCTAAATTTATGGGTACAAGTGCTAAAA
Organism: Saraca asoca; assembly: GCA_026873985.1. Lineage (NCBI taxonomy): Eukaryota > Viridiplantae > Streptophyta > Magnoliopsida > Fabales > Fabaceae > Saraca > Saraca asoca. The sequence goes on from JANHAO010006790.1 coordinate 10,869, forward strand.
TATTTTTTCTGGATAGAAAGTTAATTGTTTGGAAAAATAAAAGAAAGAAGAGGAAATATTAGTGGAAAAGCAAAAAAACAAAAGAGAAAAGAGCAAGTGAACAAAGAGAAGAAGAGCAAAAGAAAAGAGAAAAGGAAAAATATAAGTGATATCTAGAATTTTAGAAACAACAAAAAAAAATTTGTAACTTTGAGCTCCATTCAATCCACAATTTGAACTTAGTTCTAAGTTATTTTTCCTTTGTATTCAACTTCAATGTGTTTGTTTGGAATGCATGATCAATATTCTAGCTTAGAGGCTTAACTTGGAATACATTTGCTTGATAATTTTATGTAATTTTGTTGAATTTGCCTTGCAGTTTTTCGATTTTGCCTAGATTTTTGCTTGTTGGCCAACATTTTTTTTCTCTTAGTGTTGTCCAATTTTTGTCTTCCCTTGTCAATTCACTCTTTGTCCTTGTTGGTTCATGCCACTTTAGAATTACTTGAGTGTTATGTGATAGTGGTTGCTACATTTTGCAAACTCCAAGGTCTTATCTCTTTAGTTCCTATAGGACTTTAAGGAGGGAAGATAAGAGTGGTAAAAGGCAAGTGTGTTTGTGAGCTCAATAGAGGGAAAGGCCTAATTATAAGTGCAAACATGAGTAGAGTTTCATAAACAATTGTGAGGTGAGTGTTTTGATGAGGCCCTATTTTGTCTAATTCTTGAGGAAGGTAGTGGTTCACAAATCAATGAAGTCATGCTCATTCTAAGGGCAATTCAACAATTATTTAAGAAGGTGAATATGAAACTTAATGGCCTTGATGAAAGAATCACAAGTGTGAAAAATAGAAGACATCCTCATGAAAGAAGAACTAGAAGAACAAGTAACCAACATAGGAGTAATGAGGAGGATTGGAGATGAGGGAGATGAAGAATAGCTATCCACTTCACATTATGATACTGAAAGAAGTGAAAAGAGAAGAGATAGAGGCAATATGAGAAAGATAAATGAACAACCAAGAAAGGAAAAGGTGGATTCCAGCCTACACAACATCAAAATGACTATACCATCATTTCAAGGCAAGAATGATTTGAAAGCTTATCTAGATTGGGAAAAGAAAGTCAAATTGATATTTGAATGCCACAACTACTCTGAAGAGAAGAATGTGAAGTTGGCGGTTGTGGAGTTCATGGATTATGCCATCATTTGGTGGGATCAACTTGTCCAAAGTAGAAGAAGAAACCTTGAAAGATTTGTTTCTAATTAGGATGAATTGAAGACAATCATGAGGAAAAGATTTGTCTCTTCATACTACTATAGAGAGTTATACAAAAACTTCAACACCTCACTCAAGGATCCAAAAGTGTTGAAGAGTATCACAAAGAGATGGAGGTAGCAATGATAAAGGCAAATGTAAAGGAGGATAGGGAGGCAACTACGGCTCAGTTCCTCCATGGTTTAAACCTAGACATTGCTAATGTAGGTGAGCTACAACACTATGTGGAGCTAGAAGATATGGTACACATGGCCATGAAGGTGGAAAGATAACTCAAGAGAATGACTTCTTCCAAGTTTGCTCATTAATCAAGTTCTTTTTGGAAGACAAATTGGGACAAGACACAATAGCAAAAAGATGTCAAAGCCTACAAGAAGTCCATAGTTGAAACTTCTTCAAAAACTAAAGTAGAAGATTCAAAGGGCAATGGCAAGTTGGAGGTGCCACAAAAACAAAGAAACATCAAGTGCTTTAAGTGCTTGGTCATGGTCACTATGCCTTTGAATGCCTTAATAAAAGAGTTATGATAATGAAGGGTATTAGGGAGGTTGAATTGGCTATTAAACATGAAAAGGAGGAAGAAAAGTTTAATTCAAGTAGTAAATAGAGCAATGAAATGCTTATACTTACGGTTGAGAGAGATGTACTAGTTGTGAGAGGAGTTTTGAATGCCCAAGCTAAAAAGGGGAGTGAAGAGCAAAAGGAGAATATTTTTCACACTAGATGTCATGTAGAAGGAAAGGTTTGCAATGTAATTGTTGATGGTGGAGTTATGCTAATGTTGCTAGTACAATCATGGTGGAGAAATTAGCTTTACCTACCTTAAACCATCCCACTGCTATAATGGTTGAATGAAGGTACAGAGGTAAAGGTGACAAAATAAGTGTTAATGGCCTTCTCCATTGGGTAGTATCAAGATAAAGTTTTGTGTGATGTTGTTCCTATGCAAGCTACCCATTTGTTGCTTGGAAGGCCTTAGCAATTTGATGGGCATGGAATCCATGATGGCTTCCTAAACTAGTATAGCTTCATGAAGGACAACCAATCCATTAGTCTTGTACCTCTCACCCATAAACAAATCTTGGAAAATAAAGAAAAGATGAGTAAAGAAAAAAAGAGCAAGAGTAGAGAAAAAGAAAATAAGATTAGGAAAAATGAGTTAAGAGAAAATGCAAAACAAAAGAAAAAGAAAGTGAAGTGTATTTTCCAAGGCTAGTGATGTTAGGCAAGCCCTTTATTGCAATCGACCTATTCTAGTTCTTATATGTAAAGGTGCTATTTTGAATGTTAATCATGAAATTAATGCTTCACCTAGTGCCATTGAGTCGATTTTGGAGGAATATCAAAAGGTGTTCCCCAAAGAAGTGCCCCATTGTTTGCTACCATCAAGAGGGATAGAACACCAAATTAACTTCATTCCTAGAGTCCCTATCCCAAACTGGCTAGCTCATAAGACAAACCCTGAAAAGGCCAAAGAAATTCAAAAACAAGTGGAAAAGCTCATGGCCAAAGGTTACATTAGAGAGAGTATGAGTCCTTGCACGATTCTGATCTTGCTAATGCCTAAAAAGGATGGAACATGGAGAATGTGTATTGATTGCTAACCAAACAACAAAATCACTATAAAGTATAGACATCCTATCCCTAAGCTTGATGATATGTTGGATGAGTTGTATGGATCTTTTATATTCTCTAAAATTGATTTAAAGTATGCTATCATCAGATCAGAATGAGGTTAGGAGATGAATGGAAAACCATTTTCAAAACTAAGCATGGTTTGTATGAGTGGTTGGTCATGCCTTTAGGCTTGACAAATGCTCCTAGTACATTTATAAGGCTAATGAACCATGTTTTGCTTGCTTTCATTGGAAAATTTGTGGTTGTCTATTTTGATGATATACTTATGTATACTTATGTATAGCAAAAATGAACATAAACATATTGAGCATTTGAGATGTGTGTTACAATGTTTGAAAGATGAACAATTGTATGCAATCTTGATAAATGGTCTTTTTGCTTCGAGAAAATTATTTTTTTGGCTTAGGCAGTAAATGGCAATGGTATTGAAATGGATGAGGAAAAAATGAAAGCCATTAGTGATGAAAACATGAAAGCCCAAGCCAAGGATCACCAAGAAGCCTTGCAAGTGCCAAGTGGACCCATGACTAGAGCTAAAGCAAAGAAGATGAGAGATGCAATCCAAGGGCTTTGTCACACATTTTAGAGCTTATATGAGGAGCTAGGACTTAGAGGTTCAAGGATAATTTGCTTGGAAGTTTTGTAATCCACTTGAGGACCATTTGGGCATCACCTTGGGCAACCTTGTGTCTAACCATTTGGACAACAACATGGTTAGTCATTTTGGTTTATTTTTAAACATGTATTAGACTATTATTTTGTGTTATTTTATGGGCTAACTTTAAGACCTTTTTGATATTTTTTTAGGGCTGTTTGATCCATTTTATTTTTGAAATTTGGTGGCTGATTTAGGACCATGTTGTGGCTGGTTTGGTGTGCTATTTGATGCCACCATTAGGTATTTTTGTGGGCTGATTTTTTCGCCTTATTTTGAACTAAACTTGTTTATGTGTTTGACTAGTTTTTACATTTAATTGGTTAGACTTATTAGGACTTTAATCCAGCCCATTAGTGAGCCCAATTACTATGAGGGGAGGTGTGTTTCCCTCACCATTTAGATTTAACAAATTTATGAAATAGAAGTGTTCTTCTTTGGGCAAGTGCTCTCCTAGGGTTCTTGATAGAACATGAAGACTTATCAAAGAGTTTTCTCTTTATGGCATCAATTTGATCACTTATCATTCTCTTCCAACCTTTATAGAGTATGGCATGAGTATCCTTCTTTTTCCATTCAATTTTTGGTGCCAAATTATTTTAAATTAGGGATAGATCTATGGGTATCTCCTAGGGAGATCACATTAATTAGAGAGTGGCCAACTCCTAAAACCATGAGTAAGGTGAGAAGCTTTCATAGGCTAGCTAGTTTCTATAGGCAGTTTGTGAGGGCTTTTAGCATTAGTCACACCCTTGATCGAATTTATGAAGAAAAATGTAGGATTTAAGTGGGAGATTGAGCAAGAGAGAGCTTTTGAATTGCTTAAAAAGAAATTAACTTTTGCCCCTTTACTTGTCCTTCTTGATTTTTTCAAAGCTCCTAAAATTGAATTTGATGCTTCAAGACTTGGTATTGGAGTTATTTTGATGTAGGAAAGACATCCCATTGCATTCTTTAGTGAAAAACTTAATGGGACCATCCTTAACTACCCTACATATGACGAGGAACTCTATGCTTTGGGTTTAGGCTTTAGAGACATGGCAACACTACTTTTGGCCAAGGGAATTTGTCATCCATACTAATTAGTCCTTAAAACATTTGAAAGGGCAAGGGAAGTTAAATTGCTATCATGCAAAATGGATGGAATTCATTGAGACAATTCCCTACACTATCTAATAAGTATACCCTTTTATTAACTATGCATTCTAAATTGATGGGTTTTGAACACATTAAAGAATTGTATGATGATGACTATGATTTTCCTAGTGTATTTAATACTTGTGATGAGGTAACTATTGGTAAGTACTTTCAATTAGATGGCTTTCTCTTTAAAGAAAATAAATTGTGTGTGTCCAAGGGTTCATTGAGGGACTTGCTTATAAAGGAAGCTCATGGGAGGATTAATAGGATATTTTGGCATTCCTAAAACACTAGTTATTTTGCAAGAGCATTTCTTTTAGCTAGACATAAAGTATAATATAGAAAAGCATTATGGAAATTGTATAACTTGTAAAAAAGCTAAATCTAGAATCATGTCACATGTCTTTATAACCCACTCCCCATTCCTAGTGAACCTTGGATGGATATTTCCATGGATCTTGTGCTTGGTTTGCCTAGGTGTCACAATTTGGGACTTATGACCAAATTTGGCAAGCAAATGTGCTTGGATTTAGACAAAACTTGGCACAAAAATCAAGCATGAAGAGAAGATCATGTGATGGGAATTTGAGGAAAAATGCTCACGTAGGTTATTTTTCTGATTTTTCCTAGTTTTAAGGGTGTTTATGTGATTTTGACAAGGTAACTTGCCCAATGCGAGTAGATAAGCACATAATTATGATCCTTAGATTTTTATCATTACGTCAATATGTTGTGGTGCATTAGAACCCCTAAGAGCTAGGAGAAGAGTCTTTATTCAACATGGAAAATGTATGTCTACTCCTGCTATTTGGACTTTAGCTTAGAATGCTCTTTAGGGAGGAGTGTTTGTGACTGAAGGTAGGCATTGAGGCATTCATCTAGAGGATCGAATGTGTGGCCTTAAGCCTCCCTACACACTCGAGAATCTATATCAAGGCTTTTTAAATGTGAATAAAGAAGCAGCCTCTCTTCAATTGAAATATTGTCCCACATAATTTATTTACTTTTAGCCACATTCATCCATATTTGTTCAAATTGCATGAGCACATCATGATTGTCTATATGAATGACTTGGTTGCCTTTATATGCAATTTGGTTGTTATATGTTATGTGATTTCTGCTTATGGTTGACTTAATGTGTTATAAATTATAGATGTTACCCATTATTTTTGAAACTTAGATGGTGTATGATTGATTGGCTAGCTTATTCTTAGGTACTAATTGATTAAGTGCCGAGAAAGGAGTCTAAGCACCATATGTTCCGACAATCAAGTTACCAGATCATGAAAGTTTAGTATCAGAGCGTGGTTAAGACCACACTTCTTTGTTTTCCACTGTACCCTGTTAATATGCCACTATGTCAAAGAAAATAACTTCTACTAAATGCTTTGAGATGCAACTAATGTTGCAATCTAGAATCTTGAAGGAGTAGCTAAAGTTGTAAGAAATTTGGAAAATGAAGAGATCCCTGAACTCTTTTAAAGGGCCAAGAATTGGGAATCTATCAAGCACTGAGTCTTAAATCTCAAAGCTAGTGTAGGAGTTGAAGGCATGGGAACTAGTGAATCTCCACAACTCAGTGAGTGGCTTGTTGCGATTAAGAGCAATTAAAAGGACTTGCAGGATGCTATGAAAGACCTTACCAATGAGGTGAAAGATGTAGTAGCAACTCTTTGTGCTAAGATGAGTGATATAGTAGCCTCAGTGAAGGTATTGATGCTGGCCATCGGGAATGATTCACAAGAGGGTGCTACATTAGAGTGAAGGGGGAAGTGAAAATCCCCAAACCAAGGCCATATGTAGAGGAGAGAGATGCACAAAAAGTTAAAAATTGTGTTTGATATGGACCAATATTTCCAAGCAACTTGCGAGTAGATAAGCACATGGTTGTGATCCTTGAATTTTTATCTTCACATCGATATGTTGTGGTGCATTAGAATGTTTAGGAGCTAGGAGAAAATTCTTTATGTCAACTTGGAAAATGTATGTATACTCCTACCATTTAGGCTTTAGCTTAGAATACTCTTTAGGGGGGAGTGTCCAATGACCTAAGGTGGGCATCGAGGCCTTCATCTAGGGGATCAAGTATGTGGCCCTAAGCCTCCTTTGCACACTCTAGAATCTATATTAAGGCTTTTTAAATGTCAATAAAAAAGTAGCCCCTTTTAAATCAAAATATTGTCCCATAGAACTTATTTACTTTTAGCTGCATTCATCTGTATTTATTTGAATTGCATGAACACATCATGATTGTCTATGTGAATGATTTAGTTGCTATGTGCTATGTGATTTATGCTTATGGTTGACTTGATGTACTATAAATTGTGGGTGTTGGCCCTTATTTTTGAAACTTAGATGGTATATGACCAATTGGCTAGCTTATTCTCAGGTACTAATTGATTAAATGCTAACCAAGAAGTCTAAGCACCGTACGTTCTAACAATTGAGTTGTGGCACTATGACACTAGGTACAATAAGGGGAAGGACTCTATTTTTGTTGTAGTTGATAGATTCTCTAAAATGGCTCATTTCATTCCATGTAATAAAATTGATGATGCTACACATGTTGCTGATTTTTTCTTTAGAGAGGTTGTGAGATTGCATAGAGTGCCTAGGAGCATTGTATCGAATAGGGATGTTAAGTTCTTGAGCTATTTTTTAAAGGTTCTTTAGGGGAAATTGGGAAGTAAATTGTTATTTTCTACCACTTGTCACCTTTAAACCAATGGACAAATCGAGGTAGTAAATAAGACTTTATCCATGTTGTTGAGATCTATCATCCAAAAGAACTTGAAAAATTGGGAACAATGTTGGCCTCGTGTGGAGTTTACATACAATAGAAGTGTACATTTGACTACTCAATTTTCTCCTTTTGAAATTGTGTATGGTTTTAATCTACTAACCCCTTTAGATTTATTATCATTACCAATTGAGGAACATGCTAGCATTGATGGAAAAAGGAAGGCTGAACATGTGAAACAACTCCATGAACAAGTGAGGAAAAGCATTGAGAAAAGAATGGAGCAATATGCACAACAAGCCAACAAAGGGCGCAAGAAGGTGGCTTTTGAGCCGGGTGATTGGGTGTAGTTGCATATGAGGAAAGAAAGGTTTCTGGCTTAAAGAAAGACTAAGCACCACCCAAGAGGTGATGGTCCTTTCCAAGTGGTGGCAAACATCAATGACAATGCATATAAATTAGATCCTTCTAGTGATTCCAATATTAGTGCTACTTTTAATGTTTTTGACCTTTATCCTTTAGATGTAAGTTTTAAAGATTCAAAGTCAAATCCTTTTGAAGAAGGAAGGAGTGATGAAAACACAAAGGACTAAGCTAGGGATTATCAAGAAGCTTTACACTTTCCAATGGGACCCTGTGACAAGAGCCAAGACAAGAAGGTTGAGGGAAGTAATTCAAAGGCTTTGTCACACATTGTGGAGCTCACATGGGGAGCAAGGCCTTAAGGATTCATGATTTATTTGCATATAAGCCATGTCATCCATTTAGGCCACTTGGAGCATCTAACATGGTAGCCTTTTTAGGGTCACACTTGGCCTGTTCTCAGGCATGATATGGGTTATTTTATCATATCATTTTGTAGGTTATTTTGACTTTTTTATTGCATTATTTTAGGACTGTTTTACATACTGTTTGGGTGTTACTTTGTTATGCCATTTCAGGGCTGAATTGGCTTTATGCTTGATGCCACATGTGAGAGGCTAAATGACCCATTTTTATGGCTTGTGTTTGAACCTTTATAATGGCCTAGACTTATTTGTTTTTGGCTAATTTTGTTTGGTGTTTTGATAGGCTTATTTGGGACATTAATTCAATCCATCCTTAGTGAGGGGTTGCTATTAAGGAAGGCATGTTTTCCTCACCATTTAAATTGATCATTTATGAAATTGAAGTGTTTTCTTCTTAAGAGAGTGCTCTCCTAGGGTTCATGCTAGAACTTTTAACTTATCAAAGAGCTTACTCTTTGTAGTATTAAATTCATCATTTATCATTCTCCTTCTACCTATTCTAGAGTGTGGCATGAATACCCTTCTTTTTCTTTTCAATTTTGTTGTTGAATTTTACTTAATTAGAGAAAGATCTATGGACATCTCCATGGGGGAGCACATCAATTGGCTTGAGCATACCGACTATTATGTAGTTTCCAAAAATATGATTTCTAAAAAGTGAAATGCTTCTTTTTAGAATAATGTTTCCTTTATTATTTTATTACATCACATGCAAAAGGTAAGAAAAGGCATAAAGGCATCAATTATGGCAACATGGATGACATATAACTATTAAATTCATAAATGCACACGATGGGTAGTGTAATATACAAATTGAATCCATGTTAATAATTTATATTAAATTAAAGATTAAAAATTATAATTGGCATATAGAACTTCAATAAAACTCTAATAATTAGAAAGAAAATTAGTAGGTTATGTAGCGTTAACGGCCAAATTGAAGATGTTTCTAGGCTATAGATGTGTTATGTAATTTGCAATACATGATTTATAGTTTTCTAATATGACAAAACAAATTCCACTAATTTTTTTCAAATAATTGTCAATTTATAATTTGATCAGAGTTCTATATGTTAATTAGGATTTTTCATGTTCAATTTGATAGATGTTATCAATTTGGACCTATTTTTTTAATTTATATATTAGAGAAACCAAAATAAAATATTATTTAAGGATAATCAAATATGATTAATTTTATTAAATAATTTTACATAGACGCTATAAATTATCACGTAGTCCTAGTAGGTGTATCTTTAACTATTAAATCAAGGCTAAAAAAAATAATCCAACAATTAACGGTGGTTATATGCAAATGATTGTAGTGTGTGCAGCATTTTTCCTTTTAATCCATTTAGTTTATTTTTAAAAAATGTAAGCTGCAATTAATTTTGTACACTTAAATGTACAAATTAAACATCTACTAAGTTTTGAATTGATCGTGTAAACTTAATTGACATGTATACAAATTAGCAAGAGTTTGTGAGAAAAAAAATGAATGTAACATTTTATTTTTTATCTTAATATATATATGTATATATTACCTTTTAGGATAAACAGCAATATATCCATATGGTTTAGATCATTTTTGTATTATACATTTGTAGTCGAAAATACAACAATTTATTCAATCCATTAACATATTATTCTCAATTTTTTTTACAACTTTTACTAGAGCATGTGCCCCAATGCAATCCATCCTCCTTATTTTTCTTGAATCATATATGATAACTCTATGAAAATAGAGTTATCTTGATAATTTTTAGACTTAAATTGTTGAAGTTTGAGAGTGATTTTTATAAATCAATCT
>JANHAO010006791.1:0-20892 GCA_026873985.1 Saraca asoca
TTAACTCACTGTCTACTAATGAGTTTCAAAGAATTTCTGAGTGTAGTATAGCAAAGGAAATCTTAGACACTCTAGAGATTGCTTACAGTGGCAGAATTCAAATTGATTGCAAAAAGGAATAGTAGTTGTGTCTTATGGCAAAACATAATGAAAATATGCAGGTTCTAAAGTATCCTTCATTTTTCTGTGGTTCTTATGTTAGTGATCTAATAGTGAATCTAACAATCAAATAGATACTAAGACAAATGATGAGGTTGATGATGTAAATGATGATAATTCTAATGACTTGTATGAACAGATTTATAAAGCTTTGACTAAAGCTAATAAGGAAGTAAAGAAATTTAAAAAATCAGAATGAGAATTTGCTTAAGCATGTGAACATGGTGACTCTTATAAGTTAGAAATAGAGAAGTTGAATAAGGCTTTACAAGAATTTGATAAAAGCAATGTGACATTTAATGGCATGCTTCAAAATCAAAAAGGTTTTCAGAATAAAGTTGGCTTAGGATATAAGCAACAGAATAAGAAGAGATCAAAAAGAAATTACAGTTACATCACTTGCTATTGTTGTAATCATAAAGGGCATCATATCAGAGACTGTCTATTTAGGAATGGAGCATATTTGCTAAATCCTAATAAGAAACCTGTATGGTTACCTAAATCATCTACTGTTAAGAAAATTTCTATTGTGTGTACTAGCAAAAATGGACCCTATTGGGTACTAGCCAGGCAAGCTTAATTTTAGTTTTACAAGTCTATGTGGGAGAAAAGAAAGCAACTCATGATGTACGACAAAAGTTACACTCACCATAAGACAAAGATTGTTAATCCCCCAAAACTTTAGTAAATTGTCATGTTTTTTTATTTTCATATTTGATTTGTATATTGCAATTACTAACTTAAGCATTGAAGATGTTGCTAAGTTTGTTTTGTAGGCACATAGAGAGAATTTGAGCTTTCAAGTGGTTCTAAGATGTTAATTGGCTACTTAAGTGATTAGGAAATCACTTAGAAAAACAAAAATTTACAAAAATTGAACTCAGGATTTCCTAAATCAATTCAGTAATTGATTTGCATTTATCTAGATTTTCCTTAAATCTTTGAATCAATTCACTTCTCAAAAATACACGCTAATAATTGATTCTTCAATCAATTCAATGGATTTTTCAAAGTTTCAAGAAGATTGAAAAATTCTAAAGTTTTTCTAAAACATCTAGATGAATTGGTTCCCTAATCGATTTGTTGGAATTCTATCTATAAATGAACTAATTCAATAATTGATTCACCTACGAATCTTAATGAGTAAATATAAACCCAAATCAATTCCAACGTAAGTTTTTGCTCTCTAAATCGATTAACTAAATGATTCAAGGCACAATTCCATATAGACTTGAAGCAATGCCGAACTCATTTCACAGTTCTTCTTCAGTCAAAACCTGAAAATTCTCTCAACTTCTCTCACAAAAAAGTTCTCAATCTTATCCCCTAAAACACTTTTTACCCAATTTTCTTTAGTAGAAACATTAGAAAACTTTCATCTAACACTTTTGACCAATTAATTTCATCAAAATCGGCCAAAATAAAAAATCCCCAAATCAAGTCCGTAAACCCTAGCTTATGAAACTTCAAATTTTTTAGAAATTTCAATGCCAATGGCAAAAAAGATAAAGCTCATAGCTAAACAGAAGCATAAATCACCATCAAAGTCATCACTACTAGAAGATGAAAAATCTTTCTTCAAGTCTTTAAATGAGTATGTAGCTTACCTTTCTCTTGAGAATAGGATAGTATATCCTTTGAAATGTTTTAGTGATCAACTGCTTAGCACTGTGCATTTGCTCGAGCTTTTAGCCAAATATAGGTTAGAGAAATTTTTAACTTTCAAAGACAATGCATACCCTAGGATAGTAACGATGTTTTATGCAAATCTTGCTGATGCTAATGGAAAACTTTCTTCTTATGTGATACATAAACATGTGGTTATTGATTATGAATTGTTTGCAACTGAATTTGGCATGGATAACATATTCCCAAAGCTTATTGCAAAAGCTTTTCCAGATTATAGTAGGGAATTAGCCATTAGAATGTTATTTCCCTATTCTATCCAAAAGGATGAAAGTGAAAAATTGCTTATTACTTGCCTATCCCTTAAAGATAGGATTCTGCACTATGCTTTGTGTAAAGTAATTTTGCCAAGGATCACAAATTTTACACAAATAGTGGAAGATGAATTATTTTTTATGTGGGTTATCAAAAATCAATTGGATTTCAATTTTCCCCACTACATTTTGAAATATATGGCTAACTGTTCTAAAAGAACAAACATTGGATTCTTGGCCATGGCATGATCCTTACTCCTATTTTTGCCAAATTCAAACTAAAATGTTCTAATGAAATTCATGCTGCACCACCAAATGCAACTATCATGATTATTGCATCACATTTACATAAGATGGGTTTCAAAGAAAACAAGCAAGGCAAATGGGCTAAGGAAAAGTCAAAAACCACTTAACAAATTGGAGAAGCCACAAGCTCAGTAGGAATATCTACTAAAGCTGAAGCAAGAATCATTGAAGTGTTGAAAGACTCCACAAACATATGACTGAATAAATGAATAAAATAACAGACAACCAAGAAATATGCTTTGACCTAATGGAAGAATGGATGCCTCACATGGAAAAGAAAACCAAAAAAGAGGCAATGAAATCAATGTAAGGCTCAAATCACTTGAAATTCAACTACAGGAGATCAAACAATGATTGCATCAATTGGATGAAGAAGTAGAACTTCAAAGAATTAATTTGCCTCCTACTGAGTAGTTGTCTTTTCACTATCTAGTTGTCTTATTATTTTCATTGTGCCTTTTAGTTCCATTTCCCTTGTCTTATTATTGTTACTGTCTTTTGACTATGTTTTATTGATATAATGTATTGTATTTTGATATTCTATTTAGGATGATATATATTTTGGATATTTTTAGTATTCGTTGTGACTACTGAAATCTATACTAGTTTTGATTTTGAATGATATTTTCATTATGCACATTGTTTTTTTAATTCAGATATTATGTTAGTTTGATAATTGAATACTAGATGTTGATATATATGATTTTGAGTAATGAAAATTGATTATGTGAATTTTAAATTCTACTGATATTTGAATTTTTGACTAAATTTTAATATAGCATTTGTGAAATTTGATTTTTTTTGTATATATTTTTTAGGCATTATTATTTTTTAATGTGCCAAAAGTGGGAGAAGTATGGAATTTTTAATAAAATCCCATATATTTTAGATAAGATTGATCTCAAACTAAAAATGATGTTTTTCAAATGAAATATTATTTTCAATTAATAAGGGGGAGAAAAAGCTAAAACTTGATTTTATTTGAACAAAATAAAATATTTTTTTTTAAAAAAAGAGGAAGAATTAAAATTTTTATTCTCCTTCAAAAATATTTTTTGGTAAACTTTGAATGCCATTAAAACTTGTTTGTCACCATCAAAAATGGGGATATTATTAGCCTAGGTTACCTTACCTACACATTTTCTTTGGTTTTGATGCTAAAAAACAATTTTAGTTTATATTATTATTTTGCAATATATTTTAGTGTTTTGGTTTGTTTTGCAGGTCCAAAGTATGTATTTCAAGAGATCTCAAATTAGAATTAGCAATTATTTTATTTCTATAGAATCTTTTGTAAGTAAATTCAAATGAGATTTGATTCAAAACAAATATTTTTCATAATTGACATAATAAGGTATAAATAAACCACGTGAAGAATGTTAAAATCAAATATTTTTCAAACAAAGTTTTTAAATGTTTTTTTTCACAAGTGTAGATTTTATAAAACTATTTTACACTTTGTGAATTGATTTATAAATCAATTCTTGTTGAAGAACTTGTGAAAAATATGTTCAAATCAATTTACTAATCAATTCATGAAGAAGAGTTTGGAAAAATACTTTTTATCAAAGGTTAGGATTTTGTCCTGAATCGATTAGGTAATCGATTCAAGACCTAATTTCAAAATGCTATGATTAGTTGTAACCACTCTAAATTGATTCATGAATCGATTCATAAACTAAAAGTTAGTCATTCTATTATAGACAATTATAGCTGTTATAAAAGGCCCTAACCAATTTTCAATTATAAGAGATTACACATTTTTCTTTCTTTTTCAAGTTCTAAAATTATAGAGCAATTAGAGCTAAATCAGATTTGCCTTTACCTCATTACATTTCTAAATCAAAAGATTTTTTAATCAAATCTCTATAGAATTTGCATTAGATGTTTGAGATTTTCTTCTTAAACTTTGGTATTGTATCTCTTACCTTATCTTGATTTTTCTTGTGAGATTTCTTAGTTGATAGGAATCTTGTATAGGCTAGCAAGAGCCTGTAAAAAATCTTGTGGTTATTTTATGTTTGGGAGAGCTAGGTGAAAATATTCTAGGTTAGCAAGATCCCTATTGTAATTCTTGTGTAAAACTAGCAATTCAGGAGCCTGTTTTAATCCTAATATTTTGATAATAAAAGTGGTAGTCTAGTTGATGATTATCTAGCAAAGTAGACTTAAATTGCGGTTTCAATTCAAGTTAAATCACTTTAAAAATCAGGTATCTTGAATCTTTATTTTTCTACTCTTGCATTTACTATATTCTATTATTCTACTATTCTAAAATTTGATCTTCAATTCTACATATTTAGTACATAATTTTCTGCTGTGTTTCTTGATATAAAGTAATTAATCATATTCTTTTTTATTCCAAACTGAATCAATTTCTTTAATTAAAGGAGTATATAAAATTTTTCTAAAGGAATAAAGGTAAGATTCATATTACAAAATATATCTTTATTTGAGACCCCCACAAATGCAGCTTCAATTTTGGGATAGTATATACCAAAGTGCCGTTAGTTAAGGTCTGGACCAGTTAACTCCTTCAAAATCCTCTAATAGAATGTCATATTTCCCATGCTAGATAATGTGATGAACTTGCATAAAACAAGTCTACTATAGCGCCTGAACTAGGAAGGAAGGAGTTGAAGCTGAAGATGATGCAGGATAGGACCTAAAAATAGGCTAAATTGGTGTCTTCTTTCTCATATGAAATTCTGCAAGGTTTTTTTTTTCAATCTTTGGATCATATGTTAACTCAAAAATATGAGAGGATCGAGCCATTCATAAAAAGGCTTAGCAAGAAATCAAAAGCCAAAATAATTGAAATGAAAAAAAAAACAAAAAAATACAAAAAAATTGAAAAAACATAGTAAATGATGGAATTTGGCTAAAATTTTGGCAAGCTCCAATATTATCTTGGATCTTGCTCTGAATGCTAAAAACAAGTGCCCTACCAAATTTTAGCTCAAAGTTCCAAAGTTAATTTTTGTATTGTTCACCCTACCAGCACATAGAAATAGAAAAAATAAACACAAAGAAAAAAAGGTGAAAATGGGGGGAAATTATTGAAAATAAGGGCTAATACTACTATTACTATCCTAATGCTTTATCCAATTGGAAACACATAGAAATCAATCAACCAGTCTTGAGCAATAGTGCCAAAATTTAATGATTGTTGAGACTGGCAAAAATAATAATGCTAAACTACATAAGCTAGTAGCTAGGATGAGTCCAGGTCGATTCCACAGAAATTAAAGATTAATTTTTATGTGGTTGTAATGTGAAATTGGGGTTGGATATCTAATTAGACTAGGAATTAAAACAAACAAGTTCAATACATGCTAAATAGAAATAAGAAAAGGGGAAAACTGATGAAGAAAAGCTCAGTTCAAGAGACTCTTGCAACTGCTTCAATGACTGATTCTTAACACAATTATTTTATTCCCACTTTAAGCACTTAGCCAAAAAAACTAATTAGGGCTAGCACCTAATTAATCCTTGTTAATTTCATTTTAAATTTGCCAACCAAGCCCAGCACCCAATTGACTCTTATTATTAAATCAGTTAAAGCCTAGCACCACATCCAATTTAACATAGCATTAAGTGTTGAAAATACAAAGTCTAATTAATTAATTCTCCCTAGTAGCAAATTAACTAATTATCCTCAATTTTGTAGGAGAATTAACTTGCCCCAGCAACAAATCAAATTGCTACCTCACAACTAAACAATCACAAATAATAAAATTGCCTATGGAAATTTAGTTAACATTAAATCAATTTGAGCAATTAATTAATGAGCCCTCTTAATCAATCATCCATTGCAATTATAAGCAATAAAAATAGAGAATCAAAGTAGGAATAAATTGACAATTAAAGTAAGTCTCACAATTAACAAATGAATTAGTGTAGAATTTCTCTTAGATTGAGATGATAATTTAGCTACACAATAATATAAAAATAAAAGGAAAATAAAAAACCTAATTAGGTCTAGAGTCTTGCCCTAGCAAAACTCTTCTCCTCCTAAAATTAGAGACAATATAGAAATGAATGTAAAAGTTAAAATAATTATGGCTCGGTTTAGTATTTATAAGCTCGCCGTATTGTCTCTTAATAGGGCTGTTGAGCAGGTAATTAAGTTTTTATGCAAGATCAAGGTCATTGGACTCCAAGAGACAAACCTACATTTAACATGAAGGGACTCACATCCAACTAAGCCTCCTTCCAACCCTAATCAATAGCCTAATTAAGAGATAGTGAGAAGAGCCTATAAAAGCTCAACTGAGCCACAAATGTAATGACTATTTAGATTCATTTTTGTATTTTCTCTATTTAGAGAAGGAGAGGAGCTCTGCTAGAGTAAGACTTTGTTAGCCTTAGAGTGAAAATTTTGAATTTTAAAAAATTGTTTGATCAAAACACTCTAAGCTATACATTAATTTTAATGTTGAAAAATAAATTTTTATTTGATGATATAAAAAATATTTGTTTTATTGTTTGATATAAATTGCTACAATTTTTTTATTTGATTTAAGGTTACAAGACCTTGATACAAATGCAAGAAGATTATTTTCTTTTATTATTTTTAGGATTATCTTGTAAATAAACTCATATAGAAAGTGATCCACATCCTTTTAAATCAAGAAAAGAAAGAAGAGAAAAATATTTCAAAAGGAAATCACGTTTTTAAAATAGTTTTTTACACAGTAAATCGAAGTTACATCAATTTACATAAGAATTTCTTCAACTATAAATCGAAGCTACTTTGATGTGAATATAGATTTTTTAAAACATAAATTGAAGTTACATTGATTTATACAGTTCAAACTGACTTACAGAAACATTTAATTTTTTACTACTTCGACGCATACATCGATGTATAGTTAAAAAGTAATACACTATACATCGAAGTAACACTGATGTATTAGTTAAATGGCAGACCCAAATCGAAGTAACATCGATGTATCGATGAATGAATAGTTTTTTTTTACAGAATGGTTATGGCAGTTATAACCACCTAACCACCATCTAACTGCTTTGTCTATATCAACATTTTTCCTTATAAAATTAAAATGAAGTTTTACAAAATGATTTCATCACAAAACGATTATTATAGATTGAGAAACATTTTCTCTCATAGCAAAAGAGATTTCTCTGTAGAACTCTCTTCTTCATCTTCTCTTTTCTCTGAAGTTTTTTTGCAAATTTTTCATAAAGCCATTGGATCATCTCTCTATTCGAGCTTATCATTAGTCTTTTTAAGATTTACATCTTAAACAATTTGGTATTGTATTTCTTACACTTTTAATCTCTAATTTTATTTTGAGATTTCTAGGGATTTATAAATCTTGCATAGGTTAGCAAGTACCTGTAAATCTTATATATTTCTTTTAGGTTTAGAAGAGCTTGTGTCCAATTCTTCTAGGTTAGCAAGAAGCCTATTAATTCTTGTGGTCTATTGTAAACAAGAAATTCAAGAACCTGTTAATCCTGATGTTTTTCTAGTCAATTAAAAAGGTCTTTTGATTGAGAAAGATCAAGTAGAGTAGACTTGAATTGTGGCTTCAATTCCAGTTGAACCACTTTAAAAGTCTGTGCTTCAATTCTTATTTTGAATTTTCATTTACTACTGTTTATATTAATCTTTAATTTCTGCTGAATTGAATCCTCAATCACATTGTTTATCATCAAAATATAACTGAGTTAAGAAACAAACAAAGATTGTATAAAAGTCTCTAACGAGATAAGGGAAAGATCCAAATCCAGCTTGAATTCCGCATTTTAATTTTTGCCCACCACTCAATTAATTTCCTTATTATTTGAGGGACCTGACAAACTTCAACCCCAATTAGATTTCTTCTTTCCTTTATTTTTTTTTATTTTTCTATTAATGTGTAGCTAACCTTTTTCTTAATTTAAGGAAATTTCTAGAATAATTTTTTTGTTGATTGCGAAACTTGCTCTTAATTCCAATTTAATTCTCTATTTTAATGCTTATAAATGCCTTGGATGATTAGTTGATAGGGCCCATTAAATAATTATTAATTATGATTTAATGTTAGCTAAATTTCCATAAGCATTTTCATTGTTTGTGGATAGCAATTGTTAGCCTAGGGAGAATTTTAGCTTAGCTAGCTTACTTTATTCAGTTTTGATATTAAAAAACAATCTTGCTTAATATCTCAATC
The DNA here is from genome assembly GCA_026873985.1 of Saraca asoca. NCBI lineage: Eukaryota > Viridiplantae > Streptophyta > Magnoliopsida > Fabales > Fabaceae > Saraca > Saraca asoca. Next base: position 8,585 of record JANHAO010006791.1, read on the forward strand.
TAATTATCTATTTAAGTGGTTGTTAGTTTTGTCGGTTCAAATTTAATCAAAATAATGCTCAAAATATTAACATTGAGCCCTAAGTTTTTATTTAATTTCATAAGATCTTTTGTAATTGAAATTTTATTCAAATTGCTCAATTATATTTTCTAAAACAATTTACCTTGAGGTAGAATAAATCATTTAAAATGAATTCTATTTCCAAAGTTTTCAAACAAACATTTTACATTTTCTTTCACAAGTCATATTTTTATAAAAATTCTTTTTTCACCATGAGAATCAATTCATGAATTTTTTCATGTTAGAAAACTTGTGAAACAAACTTGAATTAATTCACTAATTAATTCATGAAGAAAACTTTTCTTACCAAAGGTTTGAAACTTTTCCAAATTGATTTCATAATCAATTTAACACCTTTTTCAAAGCTCTACAAATCGATTCACCAATTGATTCAGTGAAGAATTTTCACTTGATTTGAATCAATTCATAAGTTGATTACTTAGTTACAAGTTTGCTATAATCGATATGAATCGATTTAAGGATTGAAAATTAGTTATTTTTATCTCAACTAAATAGACCAAATCACATTTTGTTTTCTTATCACACTATGACAAAAATAGAGAAACAGAGAAAACTTTCACTTGATATTCACTGCCTCATTTGTTTTGAACGATTTAATCAATTCTTGAGCAATTTGAAGGAGATTTTTACTTAGCTAATTGGTATTTACATCTTAATTTTACAGTATTGTATTTCTAAACTCTATCTTAGTTATTTTCTTAGATTTCTAGGGTTAGGAATCTGGATATAAAGGAAGAGATTGATCTTCCTTTTGCATCCTTCTCGAATTGTGAGGTTGATTACAATTGCTAGGAGGTGCATTGAATTCTTGTAATTGTTCTTAGCTATGAGGTTGATCATAGTTAGGTTAGGTATAGAATTTTTGTATCATAGGTCTGCAAAAGTCCTATTAAAATTCTCATTGTGAAACTAGTGTGCAAGTACTTGGTTTAAATCCTGTGCTAGTAATAGAATAGATCATTCGATTGAGGATTAATCCAATGGAGTAGACTTAAGTTGTGATTTCAATTTAAGTTGAAGCACTTTAAAAATTTGTCTCTTGATTCTTTCATTACTATCTTTATACTACTGCATATTTTCTATTTCTGCATAAAATTTGAAATATGGTTTTTCTGCTAATTTTAGTTAATAAATAATTTGATTGTTAACCATATAATTTGATACAAAAAAGTCTTCTACTGTGTATTTACTTGAAAATTGAAGGTAACAATTACATTACAATTGACTTAGTAGTTAAATTCATTTAGATTAATAAAGAGCATATAATTCCCCCAAAGGAAAAAGGGTAAAATCTTAGTTCTTATCCAATTTTTGGGACCAGCAACAATAAGGTTTTGATTTGCTACAGGGGTAAGGCAAATCACTTAGAGAATTAAGGGTATTTGGTTAAATTACTACTAGAATGAATTAATTAATTAGACTTGGTATTTTCAGAACTTAATGCTATTGATAAATTGGTTGAGGTGCTCAGCTTCAACTGATTCAGTAATAAGGGTCAATTGACTATTGGGCTTTGTTGACTAGTTTAGAAGGAAATTAACAAGAATTAATTAGGAATTGAACTTAATTAGTTTCTTGGCTAAGCTTTGGATGAGATAATGAAACAATAATGTTAAGGATCAGTCATATAATTGGTTGTAAGAGTCCCTTGGATTGAGCTTTTCTCAATTTGATTTTCTTTCATTTATGATTTTGTTTTCTATGCATGCAAACTATTTGTTTTAATTCCTATATCTAATTAGATAGTGTCCAATGCCCTATTTCATATTGCAAACACATTGAAGTATATCTCCAGTCTCTATGGACATGACTTGGACTCATCTAGTACCAGATGACAAAATATATACGATCAAAACATGCCATGGAGATTATACTTGTTTGAAAAATTGAAAGAAAACAAATGCGGATTCTAGATGGATGGTTAGGAAGCTAGAGGAGTAATTGAGGCCAAACCCATACATAGGCTATGAACTTATGTACAACTAGCTTAATAATAGATTTGTTATTTAACTACATCCCATATAGCTATACAGAGCCAAGAGAAAGCCACATGAAGAGATTGAAAGGAAACATACCAACTCTTATAGCATGCTGCTAAAATATGCAAAGCCTTTTAGATAAAGAAAACTAAGAAGTGTTGTCAAGATGATAGACAACATAAGGACAACTTTGAATCCTAACCTTACTTTTAGGAGGTTCTTTGTATGTGTGCAAGCTTACAAGGAAGGATTCTTGGAAGGTAGCAGGCCTTTTTTAAGGTTAGATGGTTACCATATCAAAGGACCTTTTGGTATAGTGCTATTAGTTTCAATGTTTTTGGACGGCAACAATGGTTTATTCCTTGTTGTATACATGGTAGTAGAAGAAGAGACAACAAAATTATTGCAATTTTTCCTGCACTGCCTTCTTGAAGCCATGGGGCCTAGAAGATAGGACAAGCCATTCACTTTTATGAGTGATAAGCAAAGGGTAATTGCTACTTGACTTTTACCTTTAGTACAAAATTCAAAGGAAGTTTAAACTAGTATTTCTTACCTTTACTCATTAGGTTCGTTATCAATCTAGCTAAGAGGACATACGAGTGTAATGCTTAGGCTATAAGTGAGTTGCCATGCAAGCATGTTATAGCTTGCATCAAATCAAATCACTTGAAAATTCAAGATTATTGTGATGAGTTTTATAGTAATTCTATGTTTTTGAAGGCTTACTCAAATATAGCAAATCCCTTACTTGATCTAGCAACCTTGAAAAAGGTAGATGTGACTCTAGCAATATTTGCAAGGCTATTTGGGAGGCCTAGAAAAAGAAAATTTAGAAGAGATGATGAGGCTCTACTATCAACAACAGCTAAAAGGGTAGTGAAGTGTAGTAACTATAAGGAGTTAGGACATAATAGCAAAGGATGCTAAAAAGCTTCTATCCAAGGAAAAAGAAAAAAGAGGGTAAGTAATAGAGTAATTACTACATTACATATTTAAAAAAAAATAAAACCATGACCCTATTTACTACATTACATATTTGGAAAAAAAAAAACTATGACCCTATTTTGAATTAATTTGCCAACTAATACATCCAACTCTGGCATCTACCTAACCTTAACTAAGAATTCCAAAAACAAGGTCACAATCCATAAGCTAAGGAGCTTTTGTTATCTATATCACTGCATAAGAGAAAGGTATGGCCTAGTATAAGGCCAAGAGGGAGAAAAGGGTAGGCCTATATTTTATGAAAAATTTTAAATGGCTTTGGTAGAATTTGCTACTACTTATACTAATTTGATTTCTTCCATGGTTGTGAAAGGCTAGAGAGGAGGCTTGAAAGTCACACCCAATACAATCATCTCAAGGGAGCACTTATGAAGGCCAAGGAATTTCTACTAGGGTTGCAAATATGGTGCACAATCCTACACAATTTAGTGTAGTCATCCTTACCAGCGTTCATGCTAAGGACATGGTTGCATAAATCAAGTGTTGAAGGAATCTTTTATACTATTGAAAAGCCACATTTTGTCTTCACCAGCATTTAACTTTTCTTCTTTATTTTGCAGCCTAATGTGGTCCTCACCACTTTGGAACTATTTACAACGCTAAAAAGATTCTCATTTTTAGAAGCATGCCATCTGCACCTGGCTAGAAATGGTGGTAGCATGGTTTTAAATAATTTGCTTAGTGTATTGAATGTGAATGTTGAAAGTTTGGTTAATTATTAATTGTAATCATGCTTAATTATTTTTCTATTTATCTCTATTTAGCTTATTTGTTTGTTGCCACTATAAATGCTGAATTTTTATGAAATTTTCTTTGCAATTATATATAAATCACTTTTAGGGAATTTTAAAATTAATAATAAAATATAATTAAGTTAATTTTTACAACAAATTAATAATGAAATATAAATTTATAATAACTTAATTTCTACAACAAATGTGTCAAAATTTTATAGTCATTAAGAAATATAGAAACTAATTGAAGGTTACAATCCTCTGAGATATAGTTTAGGTTCTCAACAAAACTAAGAAAATTAGAATGACATTATCATATATCTTAAGTTTGCTAAAAATCTCAAGCATCCCTACTTTGGAAGTCAAATTTTTTATTTCATCTTTCAATTCTTTGATTTCATTTTTAAGGTATTGAACATCTACATAACCTTCACCACTTGCTTCCCTTGCCAAGCACAATGTCCTTTCTTCTATTGAGTAGCCCTTTGCATCATTTATGAGTGCACATCAGGATATGAAACTCCACTCATAATCACTGCCATAATATAATCTACCCTTGTTCTTTTTAGATCTATAAATTTTAATAGATCCAAGTTGTCCCCATTTACATTTTTTTCTTCAAAAGTTCGCGCCCCACATTTGTCCATGTTTACAACTATAAGGGAGGTTTGCATAATTTTGCTAAAGTTCAAAAGAGAATAATGTATTTTACTCTATTTTTTTATCATTATATTTTATTTTTTAATGTATTTTAAAATCTCGATTCAACCTTATTCAGATCTGAGGGTCCCAGATAAATATGTTGTAATTGGATCTTGCCCTTATTCCTTTAGAGGAATTTTATATACACCGTTTCTTTATTTGGATTCTTTATTATTGTTATAGCTTAGATGAAATTCTTCAATCAATTAGAGTTTGAGCAATAGATTCCTGAAAATCAAATATACAGAATGCAGAATGACAATTGTGCAGCAAGATAAATTGTGCAACAAGAATATAAATGCAAGAGCAGAAAAGTAAAGATTTAGAATACAAATATTTAAAGTGGTTTCACTTGAATTGAAACCACAATTTAAGTCTAATCCACTAGATATTCTTCAACCAAATTACCACTTTTATTGTCAAAGCATCATGATTAAAACAAGCTCCTAAACTGCCAGTTTAAACATATGAATTACAATAGGTTTGTTGCTAACCTATAACAATCACCAGAATTAAAATAGGCTCTTGCTAACCTAAACATGATTCTTATCAACCTAGAAATCTCAATTGAAAAATTAAAATGAAAATGATCAAGGTAAAATTAGAAATACAATACCAAAGTTTGAGATGAAAATCCTAAACATCTAATGTGAATTCAATAGAGGTTTGATTCAAAAACTCTTGATTTGATTTAGAAATCTTGTGAGGTAGAAAGAAATATAATTAAGCTCTTTTGCTCTATGATTTTTGCACTTGAAGAAGAGAGAAAAATATGAAATCTGATTCAGTTGAAAAGTGGTTAGGAGCTTTTTCAATTATTATAATTGTTTGTAATAAAATAACTAACTTTTAATTTATGAATCAATTCAGGGTGGTTACAACTAATGAATCGATTTGTAAATTGAATCATAGAATTTTGAAATTGAGTATTGAATTGATTACCTAATCAATTCAGGACAAAATCCTAACCTTCGGTGAGAATTATTTTTCAAAACTATTCTTCATGAATCGATTGGTGAATTGATTCAAATATCTTTCACAAGTTCTTTAACATGAATTGATTCATGAATCGATTCATATAGTGTAAAATAATTTTATAAAATCTATATTATGAAAAGATTATTTAAAAACTTTGCTTGAAAAATATTTGATTTTAACTTTCTTCAAGTGGTTTATTTTTACCTCATTGTATCAGTAAAAAAAAAAAATGCTTGAATTATGTTTCATTTCAATTCACTTACAAAAGATCTTATAAAAATAAAATAATTACTAATACTAATTTTCGGATCTCATGAATTACATACTTTGAACCTGCACAATAGATCAATAGACTAAAATATATAGTCAGAGAGTAGTATAAACTAAAATTATTTTTCAGCATTAAAACAAAAGAAAAAATATATAGTTAAGATAACCTAAGCTAACAAGATCATTAAATCTTAAACCTTTAATTGGATAGGTCCAATGACTAGTCGGTTTTTAAAACATTGCAAAAATTCTAAGGGAGACCTAGGTGCTAGCAACACCAGCAAGATTTGTCTTACCAAGAATGTAAAATACACTTTAAAAATAAATGGTTCATCATAAAAGTTAATAAATAATTAATATAGTAAATAATTACAAATTTAAAAATTATCTTCTCCATTTCTTGTTATTCAAGAAATTTAAAAGTGTTGTATGATAATGTCTTTTATCCTTTAAAGTATATCTTAAAAAAATAAAATAAAATAAAATCTGATTATCTGGAATGAGTCTTATTAGTTTTCGTATTTTGATCCTCTGTCTTATTGCATGGGGTCATCTTGAAATTAATGAATTCAGTATATTGTAACATTCTTTGTTAAGGATCATTACACACGTTGAAATTATAAATACACTAGAAATAAATAATGAAAATCATTTTGGTGCCAGTAAATAACTAATGAAGTGTTTGAAGGAATTCTTGCTTAAGCTCATAAATTATTGTAGTTGAAGATGAAGGGTAGATCTGTTGATGAATAGTTGCAATAGTTGGAATTTCATCTTCTTCGAATTAACACTTTAGTTGATGATCAAGGGTAGATTTCTTGATGAAGCTAAGCTGATTTTTTGTGGTTTCAATATAAAATTTGAGATTATAAACGGTAAGCTAGATAACACTAACATAACGTGGTTACAGGGTGTGAATAACTTGGAAAATAGAATCAAATCTTAGCACATTGCCCCACAAACAAAAACAAATTTATTTTTTTTATATATATGCATTAGTACTATTATAAGCAAATAATAATATCATCATCCCATCAGTTAGAGAAAAAAATTAACTTTCCTTCTAAATCAATTTACTTGAAAACAATGTTAGTTAGTCATGAACAAGGGCGAAAATACGTTAGGCGTGTTTAACTTTGCCTAAAATAGGCTATACCTACGTAAGATATATATTGGCATGGCCTAACCTACAAGTCTATAGTGGGTTTAAAGTTTGGCTTGGCCTACCTTATATGTAAATTTTTCAAGAGCCAATCTAGCCTATTAATTTACATAAACTTATCAATTATTGTTAATTATTCCTAAATAATGCCATTAATAACTACAACACGATAAAATAAATGTAAATATCATAATAAGAATTACAAATTAGTCATTTAGATAATCACAATATAATGTTATAATATATATATACTTTTAAAAATGTGCATAATTTTTTCTTCTAAATATATATTATTGATATATATTTTATAATTTCATATATAAGGCTATACGGAGAGGCCCAGTAGACAAATGTGCTAGGCTTTAATTATTTTGTTGTAGCTTATTTCGTAAAAAGGGTAAAAAGTTGGGTCAAGCATATTCTATTTTATAAATAGACTAAATTAGGCTAAGTCAAAAAAAGAATAAGCCACTAGGACATAAGAGCAGCCTACTTCCATCCCTATTCATAACGTATACATATGACTAAAGGCGAAAAACAGGCTAGGCCAGGTTAGGCTTACCTTAAATAGATTAGGCCTGCTTTATAAAATATTAGCATGAGTCTGGCCTATTAGTCTATTTAAGGCCAGAATTTGGATTTGATTTGGCCTATTAAAGAAGCTTCACCTAACCTATTAACCTATTTAAAAACCTATTTCTATAAATAAACCTTTAAAGAAATCAAGTCAAAGTCTCTGAGGCCTAAAAATAGACTAATAACCTTATATATATATATATATAAATGCACCTATTTAAATATTATTTATATTATATATGTGTTGATGATGAAATCTGATTCTACTAAATTCTAGCCAACGAATATGATTCTTGGACCCTAAGTTGCTTTTTTGATAATGAGATGAAAAGAGAGGAAGGTGATCGGAAAGAAAATTGTAAGAAGACTGTACTTTTAATGTGGTTCAGCTAAATCTGGATGACACCAAACCTTACATCTATGGTAGCATATTATTGATCAGAGGAGAGTTTTACAGAGTGTTTGTATGGCTATCTTAACCTATCTGTACAAGGGACTCCTTCTTTTTATTTATAGAGGAGAGGAAGCTACAATTGTAAATTTACAAGTTGTAAATAAGTTACATCATTCATTAAATGAACAAGACAATATCATCTCTTGTAATCTAGCTCTTGCAGATTGCTTTCTGTGGGTGGGTCCTTCCAGTCGGTGAACTGGTTGACTTGATGTATGCTTTGTTTGGCATTCTATCTTATTGAGCTCCTTGGTTGCTTTGAATAATTCATCTCGTGACCCAAGGTCTTTGATTTAGGGCCACTATTGTTCTTCGCTTAGCAAGCTTGAGCTTGCTCCTTGGCGAGGCGTGCTTAAGCGAGATAGTCATCTACTCGACGAGTCGGGCTTCTTCTTGGCCCTATCACCTCGCCACTTCACAACTAGTGAAGTGGTGCCTTTTGTTCATCATCAGCGACTTAAGCTACTTAGATTTTGTTGGGCTTTTTCCCACCTATTTTGTAAGGTCGAATTTTACCCATAACATAAACCCTCCAACTCTTAGTTTGCTTTCATGGATTGGGAGTTATAATTTTTCTAAGGCTTTGTCTGCACTTCCAGTTAAAGTCTTTGCTTAGCTATTTTGTCATTTCAGTTTTCATTTCTGTCATTTCATTCTGCTCTAGACCATATTTTTTTACTATTCACAATCTCTGGCCATTGGTGTGGCAGCCTCATTTTTCCTAGATTGTTTGATCTAGGATCGCCAATTATCCATTGGGTCTTTCACTTAACCCAGATTATTTTTATAACGCACGAAAAGCTCTTCTTGCTTCTTCAAGGAACAGCTTCATAGGTGTTGTAGTAAAGCCCCCCATGTTCTTAGCAGTTTGGCTCCCAATGAAGCACTTTGAGGCATGGATGGTTTGTTGCAGAAGGTTTGGAGGTGCGAATGGCCTATTGCATGTGACTTCTCTATAGAATTCATCTTGTTGGCTCCTATGAAGTCTTGTGCAGATCTTAGATTATTTCCTCCTGGTTTTGCTGTGGGACTTCATCTTGCCGGCTGGCCTCCCACTTGTTTCTTGAGTTGCTCTCTTTATGAGTTAGGAAAGGAGCCATTGGCTAGGGAGAGTTTTAAGAAGAAGAAGATTGAGGAGCAATAATGCTCGTTCTCTTTTCGGTTGATAGGAGTGCTCTCTGTAAGGGCTTTTACTTTCTTCAGCCTTTTTGCTGACTTGCATTTCGGCTCTTTTTTTATTTGTATTTTGAGTTTTTTGATGTAATTTTATCTCATTGAAGCTTTGTAATGAATGAGCTTTTCCTGTTATCTTGCATTCTTCGGCTACATTTCTCCTATAAGAAATAGTTGAATAAGATGCTTAGGTGACCAATCGACAATTTTCAATTGATTGAACTTGGCATCTAAGTGCATTTGGAATCGTCATATGATAGATAGGTTGCATGTGAGTTATGCCTGAGAGAGAGAGAGAGATCGCATGCGAGCTATGATGATAAGAGCTACGACCTGTGGCTGTTTTGTTGCCCAAATCTTATTCTAACGTCTTCTATGCCTCATCGAGCTTATGGCTCTTTTGCTAGTCTTTTAGTATTACGAGCTCGTAGCTCTTTGTTAAGCTTGAGCATTTAATAATGCCTCCGTGCTTTAGCAAGCTCTTGGCAGTGCTGAATTCTAAGTGTTTAATAGTGCCTCTACATCTCAGCAAGCTTATAGCTATTTGCTAGATTCAAATGTTCATGTTGAAGTTTGAGTGTGTCATTAAGGGAGGCTTTGCGTCGTCTCACCCTTAGACGTGTTCTTTTTTTCTCGGGGTAGGCTTTGTGCCATCTCACCCTTAGATGTGTTTTCATTTCCCAGGCAAGGCTTTGCACCATCTTACCGCTGGATGTGTTGTGAGGTAGCGAAGAGATAGCTTGTTATTGTACCAATGATACTCATGTTTTAGCCAATCAATTGGGTATGAAGTTGGATGAATGTAGAGCATTTTGTTAGGGAAAATTGAAAATTTAGAGCATCATTATCGAAATCAGAATTATATTACAAGATCATAATATGGTTCTAATGGCAGGTTCCTATTTTCAATCAACAACCCGCTGAGTCTGTTGAGCTCGCTGCTCTGATGGTCTCACCACATAATCTTGTAAATGACCTCTTCTGATGAGGTCTTCTAGGGCATCCTTCAATGCCCAACATTCTGAGGTGGGGTGTCCAACCTCGTTCTGATAAGCATAGAATCTACTCGAGTCTCTAAATTTGCTGGGGGCTGTCATTGGCTTGGGTTTTCCAAAATCTTCTTTCTCTCTTTCGGCCACGAAGATCCTGTCTTGCACATCAAATAGAACACTATAGCTTTCATAGTGACCATAAGGCTGGGGTCACTTATTCTACCTTTTTTTGTGGGTCGACTACCAGGATTGCTGTTTTGGTTCTCCTCGCTCCTCTTTTTGCCTTAAGGAGTGCTTGCCATTTCACCTATATACTTGGTCTCCTTTGTGCCAAAGGTTTCCTCCCATCTAATTTGTTTGGTAGCTTGCTTGTAGAGTTCATCAAGGTCTCAAGCCAGGGACTTGTAAAGGCTTTTGTATAGCTTTCCGTCTTTGCGAAGTCCCACCAAGATTGCTGTTAGGATGCTTTCCTCCGACTGGTTTTCTATAGAGTTGGCTTTATGCCTGAACCTGGCTATATAGTCTTTCAATGACTCACCCTTGCACTGAAAGATCATAGCAAGATGATAGGGAGGTGTGAGCTGCCTCTTTAGTACCCAATATTGATCGATGAATTTTCTTTGACACTCTTTCCAACTATTGACACTACGAGTCGGGAGGCTTGTGAACCATGCTCGAGGTATACCCCCTAATGTGGCTAGGAGGACGTGGCATTTGGCCAAAGGGTCAGTGGTTTGAAGATCCATATGAACATTGAACACATCCAGGTGGTCACACAGATCACTGTTCCTGTCATACAGTAGGATTGCAGGCACTTTAAGCTTCTATGGAAAGGGCTACATTTTGATCTCCATAGAGAATGGAGAGCTCTCCCCATAATGAGGTTGATTGTCTTAGGATTAGGGATGGTTCTCTAGCTATTTAAGCCTTTGGAGGATTTGCCTCGTTATTGGATCTTGAGCTCTAGACTAGAGGTTAGAGTTCTCAGCTCGTTGTGAGCCCCCAGATCACTGATCCTAGTGGTCATCGTGAGCTTCTTTCTAAGCTTCCTCACATAACTATTGGAGTTATGCCATGATCTCCTCTTACCTCTACACGCCCTGGGTTTGTGCTTGGCCAGGACTTTCATGGTTTTAGCCAACTCTCTTACCATGTTTTCAAGTGTCAGTTAGGGTTGGCCGGGCGTTTGCGCCTCTTCAGTTCTAAGGGTAGCAATGGGATGACAATAAGCTCCAGCAATAGAAACGTTGGCTGGTTGAATGATTGGAGTAGTTGAACTCTGGGTGGCTCTTCCTCTTACCATTGTAACTAGTCAAAAAAGCAATTTAGAGAGTAGATGGGCCCTCCTTCGAGCACCAAAATGTTGATGATGAAATCTAATTCTGTAGAATTCCAGCCAACGAATACGGTTCTTGGACCCCAAGTTACTTTTTGGATAATGAGATGAGAAGAGAGGAAGGTGATCGGAAAGAAAAATGGAAGAAGACAATATTTTTACTGTGGTTCGGCTAAACCTAGATGGAACCGGACCCTACATCCATGGTAGCTTATTGTTGATCTGAGAAGTGTTTTACAGAGTGTCTGTATGGCTATCTTAGCCTATCTGTACAAGGGACTCCTTCTTCTTATTTATAGAGGAGAGAAGGCTACAATTGTAAATTTACAACTTGTAAATAAGTTACATCATTCATTAAATGAAGAAGACAGTATTATCTCTTGTAATCTGGCTCTTGCAGATTGCTTTTTGCGGGGGGGGGGGTCCCTCGAGCCAGTGAACTGGTTGACTTGACATATGATTTGTTGGGTGCTCTATCTTACTGAGCTCCTTGGTTGCTTTGAATAATTCATGTCATGACCCAAGGTCTTTGATTTAGGGTCACTGTTGTTCATCGCTTAGCAAGCTCAGGCTCATTCATCGACATGGCATGTTTAAGCGAGATAGTTGTCTACTCAACAAGCTGGGCTTCTTCATGGCCTCGTCACCTCACCACTTTGTGACCAGCGAAGTGTGCCTTTTGTTCGTCATCAGGAAGTTGAGCTACTTAGATTTTGCTTGGCTTTTGCCCACCTGTTTTGAGAGGCCAAATTTTACCCATAACAATATATATTTTATATATGTACAAATTATATATAAATTATTGTAAAAGTAAAACAAGAATGTCAAAAAGATAAATAAAAGAAATAGAATAATGAGTTATT
>JANHAO010006792.1:0-21156 GCA_026873985.1 Saraca asoca
GGAACTATGCCTAACATAGATTAACTTGCTTGAACTGGTTCAGGGAGAGAACTACTGGCAAGACTTAGGAAACTACTTACTATCCAAAAAATGGTCTTAGTCGTGGAAAAACACTAGTACTGATATGTCCCTGGATATCAGAAACATGGACTGACTATTTATTTTTCTTTTTAAAATTTGATAGACAAGTACTATTTTGATGTGGATGAACATCAGAAACAGAGGATAACTTGATTGCAGTGTAGAGATAGTAGTGTTTTAGTTGGAAAAATATGTGCTTTTCTTTAATAAATGACTATTTTATGGTTACATTAATTTTTAGTTTGCTAAAGATGGAAACTTCTTGAATTGAAACTTCTTTTTGTTCAGTTCTACAAATTTTTGCATGCTTTAATGTTGCAATAAGAATATTATTTGCTTGGGAGGGACATAGTTCTTCAGAAGGTTTTTGAGGCATGTTGGATAAAATAATTCTTGATGATTATTATTCTTACTTTAAATTTCTTGTTTTATCATATCAGTTCCACGGAATTTATCTTGTGAAGAACTTGTGCACTTAGTGACATCTCTTGAACTTATTTTAGCATTTATTGAATTTCATTTTATTTTTTGTATTTTCTCTAAGGGTTAAATAAATAAACTTTTACTCCATCTCCAACCGAAAAATGTCAAGTCATTAAAAATATAAGGGTAATAATTTTTCTTAAATGTCACATCATGCAAAATATTTAAACTAAAAAAGAATTTTCTAAGAAATTCTGACAGAGCATTAAAATTAAATTGATTATGCAAATTTGGGTGAGTTCATCAAACAATTGTTTGGTCCCCCCCTCCCCCCAAGAACAACAAAAACTCCCCTCCTATTGATTGTTGGTTCATGTTTTCATATTTTCTTTACCCTATCTTTATTAAGGTTGGATAAAAATCAAGTTAGATTTGGACTAGACATATATTAATATCAAAGTATTTTTGTTTAATTTAAATTTGATTTCGTCCAAATTTTTTAATATTTTATATGTTTGCCTTTGATATGTTTTTTCAAAATTAGATACATAAATATTATCCTATTTAAGTTCAATTTTAATATTTTAAAATTATAATATAATTAAAGTATATTAACATGCAATATATATTTATATGGAAGTACATATTATATTTAATAAATATATATATTTATATGAGAAATCTTCTTGTATACATATATTAATTGTTAATAATCAAAAACTAGTGCTACATAATGTATGTACAATATATAATATAAATAAAATATTTAATATGCAAATATTAAGCCGCATTAACCATGAAATGGTTTGTTTAGTAGTATCATATCATTACTTCATCCTAAAAATCATATGTTAAATGCAAGAAAGTGTTAATTTGTGACCATGGAGCTACGGTGATAGGTTCGTCTACATTTTGTCACAAATAAATAAAACAAAAAAAATCATTTCAAATATTCAAGTGCAAATTCAGTCTATATATAAAAATAGAATTTAACTTTTTGTTTAATAATATGTTTTAAGTCCTAATCTCATCAAGATTTATTAGATTTTTTTTATGAAATGATTCTTATTTCTCTTCAATTTTGTCATTGAGCATTGGAACCATTATCACGATGAAAGGGAACCAAAAAAAAAAAAAACCTGACATAAGTGTATGAATTTTATGGCATCATCAAGCACTGTTCTTTTTCTGGTATCTATATATTTTTTGTGGGCCACACTACTCTAACAATTGTTCCTGGCTGGCCCATGGGCTGAACTACTCCAACACATTGTTCCTGTGGTAGCCCATGGGCTGAACAGGCCCATAACCCGTTCTCATGGATCACGATGTCAAGCCTTCCTATAATAGGTCACCCTTCCTTAGATGACTTAGAACCCAACTATCATGCTGCCTCTCTTTCCTCTCATCCTTTTAAAGCCCTAAGCTATCCTGCCCCATCAGCCCACCTTTAACCCCCTCGCTAATTACCCAATTGTGCCTTCTTAACTCTTGTGTTCCATTTGTCTTAGAGCCCGTTTGTTTGGCCTTTTTTTTAAAAAAAAAAAACTCTTTTTTTTTTTTTGTAAATAAAGTATTTTTATGTGTTTAAATCAGAGTTTTAAAAAAAATAAAAAAAATAAAAAATAAGAATTTAACTTTTTTTGAAACTCCAATTTATTACTTCAAATAAAAGTTTTTTTAAAAAAAAACATTACATAAAAAGTCTCTTTTTTTAAAGCTCATCCATCGTTGTGATTTTTTTTTTTAGTAAATTATTTTAACCTCTCTAATATTGTTTAAATCACTCGAATCTCTTTTATATAATATATACAAACTTCTCATTGTACTTTAAAAATACATTACACATAAATCCCTTTTGAATTGGCATTAGTCTTTTTCTGTTAAGCTATTAAGTGCAACATTTAATTGTCTAGTACCAGAAATATCATTTCAATATCCCAACAAATTTTCTTGGAAAATTTCAAAAAAGTTTGGTTTCTCTATTTTCTTCTTTTTTATTTTTAACTTCTCTAACCAGTCCCAAAGTCAGAAAATTGTAGAAAGGAGAGAAGACTCTGTAACTTTGACGGAATGATGGCGGCACAAGGTGGCGAAACAATGTGCAGAGGAGGCTTGAAGTAGTGACATAGCAGCAATAGTAGCAATTGGAGGTGGGAGTGGCGACGATAGTTCATTAGAAGCCTCGATGGGTGACAATGGACTTTTGGGGAGACATGGAGACAATCTTCAAAGAAATGAATGAAAAAAGGGGAAGAGAAAAAGAAAGGAAAAGAAGCAGGCGGTGATATGTAGTTAGAGTTAATAAGTATGGTGTCTCAACTATTTATGAGAATTTGTAACTTTAATAAAACATTTAGCTTAATAGAAATTTTAATCCTGTAATTATGCTAAATTTATAATTTAATCTTTATAATTTTATATTACGTAATTGTATCTTAAAATTTAAAATAATTTATAATTAAATATTCATCATCAATTAATATTAAATCAAATTATTTAAATTAGATATGTATTTTAAATTTATATATTAATATTTTGTTTTTGTTGAATCACCATGTTTACCATACCAAAATATATCTATTAACCTTTAATTACTATATAAAAAATATTTTTCTTTATTATTCTCTTCAAAAGAAAAAAGAAGAAGAAGAAATTCGCAGACTAATAAAGATTCAAAAGGTTAAGTTTTTTTTTTTTTAAAAAAAATTGTTGATAGAGAAAGATAAAAGCATCGAAAAAATGAACCTCAAATAAATTCTAAATTAATTCCGCAACTCAATTATAATTTTGTTTAGTATTATTTTTATTCTAACTTGTTTTATTTCAAAATAATGTGATTTGAAACGAGTTATGGTATAATTTTTTGTTTTAATGTTTTTATCTACCTGTTGACAATTCTCCTCTCCTCTCTTTTCATATGGTAATACCAAATGTTTTTTTTTTTTCATATGATAATTTATAAGAATAACTATTTAATTTGGTAGGTCAGCAAAAATTATAGACACTAATCATCAACCGTAAGAATTTAATTACTATATTTCATATGATAATTTATGAGAATAGCTATATTGTAGTTTTAAACAAATTTTTAATATGACAATTATACAAAATAATGGAATTTCATCAATCAAACCTATTAAAAAAAAAAATCCAACTTTGGGCCAGAACTTAAGCTCAAGGTCCTATAATATTGAGCCCAATTCTGATTACTTACCCAACCTTTCAGATCAACTATTACTTCACATATCAGATTAATTAATATGTTTAGCTATTAGCTCGAAACAACCAATTTTTTCAGTACATTTAATGTATTATATTAAAATAATTAACTATTAAATATGTGTATTAATTAATAAATTTTTATTAACAATTCAAAATTTAATTAGTTTCTTATTATTATTTTTTTCTAACTGGGATTGGAGAATATTTGTAAGCATGGGGTGTAAAACTCTCCTTCTGATAATGATTGATTAGACGAATGGGAGCAGATGAAGGGATGACCTACAGATATAACAAAGTTAGTCTCACATCACGAAAATAATCTATCGAGTATACTTCGACATTCAAGTCAGTTCTCAAGTAAAGTTTTAATAATTGTAAAATAGATGATTTGAAGAGGAGATACTCGGTTATTTATATAGGTGATGAACGTGCTAATTGTCGTGCTTGTAAATGAAAGATGAGTGGCCACATGTCTCTAGATTCTCACTTAACAGTTGGTGCAATCATATTGTTTGTGCTTGCCTTAAGTTACACCAATTATTGAATGATGGTTAGGGGGTTTTACTTAAGATCTGTCTAACAATTAAGTCTATATCCCTAGTCGATCGACCTAGTGCTTATGGTCGTTTAACTTGGGCCTAGACTTTTGTCTTCACTCAGCGATTGCTTCTTGACTTGACTTCAGTTGCTTATCTTATGCCGATTGTCCATCAACTAGAGGTTACTTTAGGTTATGTTATTTCCCACATTCCCTCTGGCGGATATACCGTATAACCGACTTGATCATCTTCTGTCTTCTTGGCCAATTGTCTTCTATCCACCGCAAGTGCTCATGATTACATTACCTTCCTGAGGTATCTTGAGACTTGTTGGAGTCACATTATAATGAGGATCGTCATCGTCATTCATCTTGGTCTCTGCAGGCTGTCAGATATTCTTCTTCTCCTCTATAAATACGAAGTCAATCTTTTTGAAAAACACTTTTGTATTTTAGCTTCTAAACTTCACATTCCTATGCTACCGTTACTTCAAGTTTTCTAGCAATTTTTCAATGCTTTAGGCTATCTTTTCAAGCTCTCTTTGTGGGTAAGTTCAACATTTCATTACTTTTCTTAGTTTTTCGATTTTTTCTTTCTTCTCTATGCCTTAAACCACCCATGCTACGGTGGTTCTCTATTCAATGGTAATATTTTCTTGAGCCCCTTGGTCTTTAACCAAATCCTATTAGAGGAATCGGTGCTTTGCTTACCTCTCGGCCTACCTAAGCCTTCCTTTCCTTCCTTCATGTCTATCTATCCTTTTTGCTTTTTATTCGATTGACGTTGTTGTTTTCCTTCTTTATTTGCTCATTCTAATTGTGCTTTTTATTTCTTGAAGGTGGTCTTCAACTTTTTATGCTTACCTTTTTCATGTCTAGTAGGTCGAGCAATGTCATCAATATGTTGTCTGACTCTGAGTCTTCATTTGACCTTAAGAAGTACTCATTTGAAAATGTCATTTTTGTTTTGCGCAACCAATCCGTACGATCATGGCGGATCAATTTTGGGATAAGAATGGAATTTAGTGAGCTCACCTAATTGACGTGGCTCCGAATGACCTAAAGTGGATCCATATGAAAGTGAAAATAACTGTAGCTTTAGACAAATATTAGGATCTGAAGGTTATTTGTGAGTTGGAAAGAGTTCACATTCTTGGTGAGTCCATCAAAGGGATATCTTTCTAAGCTGCTGAAGCAGACAAATGGCATGTAGCTATGACATTTCATCCTTCATCATGTTCTATGGTGACATAATCAAACGTCTACATGTCTCTCCCCCTTTTTTCGAGTTTCAGGCAAATGTCTTTCATACCTTGAATATCTATTCGACCCAACCGACCTAAAACATCTGGGTCTTCCTGCTTTGTTTTGAAGTGTTGAGTATTCAACTGCATCTTACTCCAAGCACAGCTACATTCTTCTTTTTCTTCACATATTCTCAATAGAAACTTAGGAGTTGGATTCACTTTATTCAATGTCTAGTCCAGGTCTTCATAAAGAATATGTTTATTTGTGTTCATTCTTAGAAGCATTCTTTTTTCAAAGTTTAAGTGGCCGAAGGATTTCATCTTTTTTATCTTTAGGATAGAGAGCCATTTTACCCTATGAAATGGTCCACTCATATGAGATTACGCCGAAGCTACCTTCTTGAAAACTTTCTAACGATGAGCAGGATCTCATTGTTCGACTATTAGCATTAGAGCCTTCCAATGACCAGTTCTTTGTATGCATTTAGCTCTTGTTTTTCTGTTTCCTTTCTATACTTTATACTTTCTACTAACTTTGTTTTCTTTTTCTTTTCATATTCTTGGTTGAACAAAGAGGTCATTGAAATTCATCGATTAAAGATGGATCCAAATCATTTAGGGGAGATTCGTGCCTAGGCCATAGCGAAGAAGGAGCCCATTGTCCCACTAGTGGCGCAAATTAAACCTTCCTTGCAGACTACTGAGGTTGCAAGCGATCCTTCCTTTCTCAATCATTTAAGACCTTTTTTTGGTTGTATGAAGGTTTTATCAACCTGTAACTGCAAGGCTCTTTTTGAGGATTCTTTAAAAGGTAAAGGTAATGGCTCTTCAGATGTGTCTACTTCTTCTGTTAAGAAGATAAAATTGGGCTCTTGGTTAGACCTTCTGATTAACGTTTTTGTCAGGAGTGACTCAATTTTGATACCACAAATAGTCTTTGGTATAAGGATGTAGACTATGGTACTTTTTTACGGAGCCAACCACTCTTTCTTACTAATCAAGATTGAAACAATGCCTTTATAAAGGATCATAACCCTATATATTTCTTGAAATCATCTATAGCTCAGATTCTTCACTTGGTTACTTCTATCATGTTCATCATCCCAACCTTGGCTCAGATAAAGTAAGAGTTTTTGGAGAACAAATCAAGTGTCATGGAGGGCCTGAAGAAGGTTGTTGAGGCTAAGGCTAGGGAGTTGGCTAACCATGATAAAAGCATCAATGACCGCACCAACCACATTGCCTGGTTGGTGAAAGAGCAAGAATTTTTATGCATGAAGAATGAAGAGCTAGTAAGACAACTTTCCTTGAAGATTAAGGGGTTAGGAGTCAAGCAGTAAAGGCGAGAGAAGGACTGAGCAACCTTCACTATGAAGGAAAAGAAATTCCATGTTGACGTTAAGGAAGCTAAAGAGCTCGGCTATCCTATATTTTAAAGTGGATTTGACAAGGTTATTCATCAAATTAAATATTTCAACTCTGACTTGTCCATTAATACTTCAAGGATTAATAAGAATAAGAATTTAGAATAGATTTTGGAGGACCTTGAGTAGGCTTAGTCACCTACAATTTGTTACTCATTTTTTGTTTGTTTTTTTTTTTCTCTTTATTTTTTTTATATAATCCGTTTCTAGTTAACTAATCATTATAATGAAGTACTCTTTTTCCATTTTTTTAGTGACTCTATCTTTTAGTAGGCCTTTTACTATTGTCATTTTATTTGCTTTGTTGGCTTTTTTTTTTTTATTTTTACCTTCAACCGATTATTTTCTTTTTTTTCCTAACTCATATGTTTTTTTTTTAGTTTTAACTTTTGGATATCTTTTCCTTATATTTGGTAGTACTATAATGTCACAGAGGCCCTTCAATGCTATAATGTCGAGGGAACTACTCAGTATTGTAGTGTCGAGAGAACTACTCGATTTTATAGTGTCAAAGGAACTGCTTGATTTAATAATGCTGAGGCACCTGCTCAGTCTTATAGTGTTGAGGACATTACTCGATCTTTTAATGTTAAAGGAATTGCTCGGTGTTATAGCGCTGAAGGAGCTACTCGGTCTTATAGTGCCAAGGGAACTTCTCAGTCTTATATAATGACATTTGTTTGGATATATGACAACTTTTCTTTTCATTTTGCATTTCCTTTTATTTTGATTACATGGCCTGTCAACCATCTGAGATCTATATTTGCAAGTGGTACAACTTGAGATGTTTTGCATTCTATGTTCATGGAAGGGGCTCCTCCTGGACGTTCTTTAGGCAGTAAGCACTGCTTGACAAATTTCTTTGTACTTTGAATGGACCTTCTCATGATGCTACTAGCTTCCTTTCAGCTTGTGCTTTGCACGATCCATCTGCACATCCGAGGACTAGCATGCCTTCCATAAATTCTTTATTTTTTTATTTTTTTGTTAGCAATTTTGGTTACCTTCATTTTATATCACTCATTGCAAAGATAAGCAATATCCTTTATTTCCGATAGCATATCTTGTTCTTTTTTTCTTCTTTCTTCATTTTCTTTTTGCTCCTAATTTTCCTTTTGATCAGAATATTGCCCCAATTCAACTGAGAGTATGGCCTCACTTCCATATATGAGCATGAAGTGGGTTTCCTTAGTAACAGAATAAGTAGTGGCTTTATAAGACCACAAGACACTTGGCAACTCTTCAACCCACTTTTCTTTACCCTCATCCAACCTTTTTTTAAGCCTTTTTAGGATGATTATTTGCCAATTCCACTTACCCATTGGTTCAGGGTTGTTTGACAGATGAAACCTTTTGCTTGATTCTTAACTTTTAATTAAGAGTAGATAAGACATGTGCTTATGTAATAAGTGTTTAGTTGCAAATTTAATTTTGGCAAAAACTTTGAAAGTTATCCCTAGCAAACTACTTTCCATTGTTGGGTATAAATGTTGTTGAGAGGTTGTACCTGTAAAGAGTTGTTAATAATTTTCTTATCCTAAAGTGGTGCTTTTAGGAGGTTTTACCCAAAGATAATATTTTTCTAGAAAAATTTTTGCACATTATTTGAAGTTATAGTTGCATGAAATTTTACCTCTACCTATTTTGTAAAGTAATCAACTGTCACCACCACATATTTTAGCTAATCTAGAGTGACTAGGAATGGTCTTAATAGATTTATTGAGATGATGGGCATTTGGCTTGTTGTTGGCTACCTTTGAACTTTAGCAAACTTCTGGCATTTCTCGCACCTCTATACAAGTTTGATTACTTTCGTCTTCATTATAGGCCAAAAACACCCCAACCAAATGGCTTTTAAAGCAACCATTGTTCTTGTCATATAACTCATGCAAATCCCTTCATATATCTATCTTGGGGCATAACTAGCTTTACTTAGTCACAGGCATTTTAATGATAGGAGGGAAAAACTTTTTTTATACCACTGTCCTTCCTCCAAGAAAAAATGCGCTACTCTTTGCTCGACCTTCTTTGTCTTTTCCTTATTTTCTAGTAGGCGTATATCCTTTAGGAATGCAATAATCAGAGCTAGTCAGGGCTTTTCCTACTATACATACATTAATTTGTTTATGCAAGGTGATTGCAGCATTTCCTATATTATAGTTCGGTTATTCATCATTGCTTTGGCATTAGCAAACTTGGCCAATGTATTCACTTAATCATTTTCTTCCTTGGGGATCCTTATCAACTCATAATTGAATTCTGTCTATAGGCTTCTTACTATATTAGTGTATCTCACCAATGTTGGCTCCTTAATCTTATAATTTCCTTTGACTTGGGTAATTACCAACTAAAAGTTGCTTTGATTTTTAATGATCGGGCTCCCATCTCCCTTGCTAGCTTTAACCCCATTATTAATGCTTTATACTTTGCTTGATTATTTGTTGCTTTGAAGTCAAAATTTAGTGAATATTCTAATATTAAGTATACGACCTTTTTAAGATTACTCTTGCCTCGCTATGATTTTCATTTGACAAGTTGTCAACATGCAATGTCCAATCTTAGCCCCTCGATTCAGCATTTTTTGCCCTCATCATTTCAACTACAAAGTCATCCAACACTCGAACCTGCATTACTTTTCTAGCTTCATAAGTGAGCCCATATCTAGAAAGCTCTACTACCCACATGACTAACTGATTGATGAGATCAAGCTTATGTAATACCTGCCAAATAGGGGCATCTGTTTGAATAATTATCTGATGGCTCTAAAAATAAGGCTTCAACTTCTTAGGTGTTGTCAATGAAATAAAGGCTGATTTTTTTTTTTTAATTTTTTTTGGTATCTCATTTTGGCCTCATGCAATATGCAACTTGTGAAGTAGATTGGTTTCTATTCTCTGTTGACCTCCCGACTAAGTACCGAGCTTACTACCTCCGTAACTACTGTCAGGTATAAATATAGTATTTTATCAAGCTTTGATCGAGAAAGTATGGGCAGGGCAGCCAAATACTCTTTTAATTCTTTGAATACTTTTTCATAGTCATTAGTCCATTCAAAATTTTTAATATTTTAAATAACTTAAAAAAGGAGCATGTTTGTTAGCTAACATAGACATGAAACGAGTAAAGGTCATGATTTTTCTATTGAGTTCTTATACTTCCTTTATAGTGAACAGGCTCTTCATGGTAATGATATCTTGACATTTGGATGTGTTTATCTCTATGCCCTACTCAATCAGCATGAACCCTAAAAACTTTCCTATTTTCACTCCGAATGCTCATTTCTTCAGGGTTCAGCATCATGTGGTATTTTCTTAGAATTTTGAATGTTTCCTTTATATCCGCCTAGTGTTGCTCTTAGCTTCTTAACTTAATCAACATATCATCAACATAAATTTTCATATTCCTATCTATCTGCTCTGAGAATACCTTATTCATCATTCTTTGATATGTTGTCCCTTCATTCTTTAATCTGAAGGACATTACTCTATGGCAGAAAATCCCTTGATTAGTTATAAATGTCATTTTATCTTTGTCATCACGTGCATCTTAAGCTAATTATACCTTATAAATGCATCCCCAAAACTTAGGATTTCAAACCCAACAACACCATCTACCAGTTGATCATTGTTCAAGAGTAGGTATGAGTATTTGGGGCATGCTTTATTGAGATCCATAAAATCTACACATACTCTCTATCCCTTAGTGACCTTCTTGACAAAGACTACATTTGCCAACCATATGGTGTGTGGAACTTCCCTGATGAACCCCTTGCTCAATAGCTTTTCCACTTCTTTTTTTATTACTTTTTGTCATTTGACGCTATGATTTCCTCTTCTTTTGTTGCACAAGTTTAGTATTAAGGTCGATTGATAGCTTATGACAAGCTATGCTTGGGCCAATTCTTAGCATACCCACAAGCATCCATCCAAAGATTTTGATGTACTCCTTAAATAATCCCACTAATCAATCTTTATCCTTCTCTGTGAGCTTGGCCCCGACCTTTACTATTGTTTATCCTTTTCCCAAGAAATCTATATCTCTTCTAAATCTAACCTCGGCTCTAGTCAACATGGGTTATCTTATTGAACATTGAGTAAAGTCAAGTCTACCATTTGGTACTCATTTTCCAGTAGGTTAGCAACCAGTGACTTTATCCACTGTTGCTTTCTTTGCTCTTGGCCAAGCTGGCCATGTAGCATCTATGGCCTTCTGTTGCTGAACCTGAACTTTTCCATTCCCTTCTGTCATTGTGAATTTTATTAACAAGTGGGGGTGGAGAACTAGCTCCTACTTAATTCAAAGATGGCCTCCCCAGCATCGTATTGTAAGCACTATTTGGGATGGCCATGACTAGAAAGTTGACATTAAGATTCTTAGTTAACGGTTGAGTTCCCAAAGTTAACCTCAAGGTCACTATTCATTCTACCTTAACTTGTCCTTCTATAAAATCAATCAAAATGCACGTGTAAGGTTTATATATACTTTTCAAAATATTGAGAGCATTAGCAGTATGTAAGTATAAAATGTTGATGGAACTTTCTTAATCATTAAGTATCCTCTTGACTATGAAGTTATGTATAAGCGCCGAGATTATCATTGGATTGCCATGGTCTCTGTCAATATCTCCAAAGTCATTTTCTATGAAATAGATTGGCTTATATTGCTAGTTCTTTTGTTCCCTTTTAGCAGCATTACAGTTCAAAATTGTCTTTTCTTGGCATTCTTAGAGGTTCATCTTTTCGTGAAGCCCCTGTAATGGTTTCTACAGTTGCAAGATTGGGGGAGGTTACCTTAACTTGTTTGCTTTCTACCGAGCAAATTGTGGCGAATGATCCCATTCTTTCACTCCCTCATTTTCTCCATCTTTTCCCATTCTAAATTTCTTATCATGGAAAGATTGTAAACCAACTCAAGTCAGCCTTCTTCAGGGTGGTAGAAAATGTGCAATGCATGATGGCATTTGGGGCTCCTAACAATAATATTAATGGCTTAAAGTGCATAGGCAAAGGAGTGGCCATCACCACTGTCAAGAAAGGCCGATTCTCCTCCTAGCAAAAAAATAGTTGCCTTGAGCGCTGGTGAGATCAATAGTTGGGTTTAACAGGTCATAAGGCTCGTGTGTATAGATGACATAATTTTGCACATGGTGGTGGAAATCGACCATGTTTGGTGAAGCCGTGGTGATGATTAGAACTGGTTAGATAATCAGATTTGAAATTTGTAGGGCTTGTGGATAGAAGAGATGGTGGTTTAACATTAGGCTAGTAAAGTTATTTAAGGGAAAGAGGATGATTGGGTTAGGAATTTGTTTTGACTAAGAGGGTGCTGGGCACGATTAGTGGTGCTATGATTTGGACATAAGGTAAGGCAAGGTAAGTTAAGGATAGGACATGGGGATGGTATTTAACAAGAAGAGGGCTTAGAGGGTAGGGGTGATGAAGGAAAAGTAGGTTAGGCTTGTGCTACAGAGAGCTTCCAACTCTCCTTGCAACAGGCAAACCTATTTAGCTAATGTGTTATGCTCAAGATTAACGATAATTCTATGAGCTTTCTCTTCCATTTGATCTCAATGATGCTCGTCGCAAGCCCTTTCAGGATGGCAATACCCTTTTAGAGATAGAGCATGAGCAAAACACAAACAAGAATGTCATCACATTAGATGGCTAGGAAAGCCACAGAAGGCACCTAATGAAACTCTTCTTATGAGAAGGATTGATTGGGCAAATAAGAGCTGATGAAGGAATGACTTGCACATATAACAAAGTTAGCCACACACAATGGAAATGATTCACTGAATACACTCCAACGCTTAAGTCAATTCTCAAGCAAAGTTTCAATAAGTGTAAAAGATATAATTTAAAAAGAAGATACCCGGTTGTTTATATAGATAACAAGTGTGCTAATTGACATGGTTCTAAATGAATGATGAGTGGCCACGTGTCTCTGGTATACTAGTGGCATGAGTAAGATTCTCGCTTAATGATTGGTGCAATCATGCTGTTTATCTATATCTCAAGTCACACCAATTGTTGTATGACGGTTAGAGAGTCAATTTACTTAGATTTTGTCTAGCGATCAAGTCCATTTCCCTTCAAGTTTCAACTAATACTTAAAGAAACCTTACAATCTCTTTACTCCTCATTTGTGAATTGAGTTGAACTATCTTGAAGTTAAAATTGTTTTCCTCTTCCATATTATGTTTAAGGTGGTATTAGCCATCTTTCTTACATGAAACCTCTATACAACACCTTTGGTACCCAACCAAAACTTAGGTCCATGATGGTTAGATGAATATGAATCTAATATATGACTGATCAAATCAAGAAAGTAAGCACAAGAATTATATTTTTGAAAATTAATTTTGAAAGCATTTGCATATATTCCCTATGAATGAAATAGACAATGAGATTTAAGGAAACATATACTAAGCATTGCAAACCCTTATATTAAGTTATATCATCAAAGAGATAAGAGTATATGAAGACAAAGTAAATCATGTATTCAAAATAATATTTCATATGTATATATGATTTTGATTAAGATGAAACACAATACTCATGCAATACTCATTTTTTGCAAAAATTTCACCTCTTTTTCAATTAATATCAAATAAAGTAATACAAGAAGTTTGAGAATTTAATATCTTATCCTTTGAATTATAATGGCTATTTTCCATTTGGTAAAAGGTGAAAAAGCTTTTGTGAGTTGTTCATCATCTAAATCTTTTTATAATTGGTAAAAGGTGAAAAATCACTTTGGATTTGTAAAAAAGATGAGATATCCTTTTGGAGGACACTATGAGTGCGGGGTATCCCTTGTAACGAGAAGATTTTCTTAAGGAGGAGTAAAGAGATTGTAAGGCTTTTTCAAGTATCAGTTAAAACTTTAAGTCTATATCCTAATTGTTAGGGACAATATTAAATAGGAAATAGCCATTACAATTCAAACTAGAGCAAACAAATCAATTTATGAATTAATTCACTTAAACTGAAGTGTAATTGGGCAAAATTCAAAGGGCACAAATCGATTCACAAAAATAGAATTGTAGACTCACTTTTAAAAAGTCATAATTTCTTTGTTTCAGTTTTAAGCAAACGACCTATCATTGGAAAGATATTTGAGTCTAATTTTAAATGGAATTAGTTTCTTACTTATATTATAAGTAATTTTTGAGATATTGTAAAAATAATAAGCAAAGGTCTAAAAGACTTGATTGTAAAAAACTAATTTTTAAACTCAAATTAAAAAAGTCATAACTTTTTCAAATCTTAATAATTTTAAGAAAATTTCTTGTCCATGGAAAACTCTTTGAGTATATTTTCACATGAAACAAATTTACAATTAAATAATAAGTATTTTCTAAGATATGATAAAAAGAATGACCAAAGTTCAAAACCTAAAAAAATAAGACTCATATCTCACTTATTTTTGAAGTGTCACATAGGCTATCTTATGAGATTATGATTATAAGCTATCTTTTTAAAACATTTTTTAAGTAACTAAGAATTTACAAATATGTTTGAGCTCTATATCATGAAAAACTCTATTATACAAGAAATTCTAAGTATAAAAAAAATTATACCTATTGAAGTCTTTAGGTTTTGTTAATGCTTCCAAGCTTCTAAAACTTCAACATTTCAATACTTAAAGTATCTCTTCTTTCTTGTCTTTCTTCCTAAGTTAAGCATGACAAGATTTTCTATTGCTTTATGCAAATATTCACCCTTTTTCCTTTAGAAAATCCTATAAAATATGTATAAACTAATTTGTGAACCATATAATTAATTCAAGGTAATTTATCATAGTGCATGGTTCAATGCTATAAAATATAACAAGTTATTACAAGAATATGTATTATAATCATATCATATATACTTATCAATCATAGAATAGCATGCTTATTAAACATTTATATAAGACATAAGACTTTTAGCACATAATCAAACATTGTTATTTAAATAAATATATTCACCATTTGTCATTTGTCATCATCAAAACTAATCATGTAGAGCCTTGGGACTAATAATATCCCCCTTTTTTATGATGTCATATTTTAAAAAAAATATATGTTTAAGATAAAAATTTAGTCTAACAAGCACAAGAAAATCAATGAAGCACATAACATATTTTTATTTTCAATTTCTTCTACCCCTATTTGGCATCACCAAAAAAGATAAGCAAATCAATTGATCCCTCTATTTTTCATTGTCATCTATTTCTTTTTCTTGTCTCTTTAAAAAGATGAAATAATCTTAAAAGGTAAATATCATTGCAAGTGAAAACTTTTTATCTTTTGTAAGCAAAGATAAATCTCTATTAAATGATTCTATTAAGATTTTTCAAGGATTTCTTACAAAAATCATATGAAAACATTCATAAAAAAGAAGAATCACAAGATGTACCATTTTACCTTCTTTCTTTAGGCAAGCATAAGAGGACATTTTGACACGTCAATTCTATAAGCATGGGAAGCCTTTCATGTCAAAAGAAATGTGAACCATAACATAGATCAAATATAAACAAAGTTCCCTCTTAAAACATGCTATTAAAAATAATTTCTAAGGTAAAAGTACACAACCATATGACCTTTGATGTGGCAAAACAAAACTAAAAATAAAAGTTTTTATGTAACAAAGATAGTAAGATGGCAACCATGCATGTTTACTAATAATCCACAAACTTATGTGAGTGTGATATATGATTAAGATATCTGAAGTATATACAATAAACATATAAAAAAAAACTTTTCTCCTCTTAAATTAAATAATATTGATTTTCTCTTTGTTTCAAGAACATGATCCTCTTTTAAAAAGAAGGAAAAAAAAGGAATTGAGAATAGGAAGCACTTGTGAGATCAAGACATATATGTTTGTCAAAGTATTTTAATCACATTTAAAACATAGTAAACATAAACCTTTCTCAATCCAACAAAAAATATTTGAATTTCTCCCCTTTTGAAAAAATATTCTTAAAATGAAAACTATTATAATGTAAAGCATTGAAGAAAAAAATTTAAGGAAAGATAGGAAGAAAATTTTATTTCAAAACTACTCATATGAAAGCAATATGTCTAGATGATAAAAGATTTAAGCAATTTAAATTAATGAGCTTTTGTTTTCAAACTTATTTTGAAAAGTTCAAAGAAAAATCATTTGAAATATGTATGATTATCTCCTTTTAAAGTTTCTTATATAATAAAGCATGATTAGCACAAATTTCAAGCAACTAAGAACCATAACTCAAGCATACATCATGAAAAGATATGCAATATGGATAAAAAAGAAATTAAAACTATCAAGCTTTCCCTATGTTTAACGATAAGAAGCATGTACTGACAATTAAGCACTTTACCATCATTATCTAGCATATCTTGAATGATCATATCCAAACCAAAATAGACAAAAAATATCATATAATCCAAGACATTAAAGATCTATAAAAAAAATTAGAAGGATAGGGATACTCATTGATTAGAGCAATAAGTGGTGCTTTTTGGTTGTAATCATCTTCTTTTTTATTGCTTATCACTTTTGAAGTAAACATCATTCATCTTGATAAGTAAGGAGTCTTCCTTCCTGTGCTTGTCTTTGGAGGAAACCTAAAGCTATTGATTGATCAAATTGTTACATGTTCAAGTTAATACTTGATTTTCGAACTCCTTCAATATTCCATACCTTTGAATATGATCAGTGAGTTCTATCACAAATCACATAGCTTTTAACAAATTTTTAAGCAGAAAAATTCAAGATTGGAGATCAAGATATACTGAACAAATTCTAAAGATTTTTCAAGGAAAAGCTAACTTTAAACATCATTCAAGCACTTTTTGGAATATATTCAAGGTTGATGGATATTAAATTAAAAATCTTGAGACTTGGAACCTTGAAGAGATATAAGAAATGCACATGAAATTATTTTGCAATGAACAAGGATTTTTGAAAACTTTAAAAGTAAGATTTATGATTATAGAAAGCATGAGATCATCAAAACTTATATAAAACATCAAAAGAAACTAAGGGTATAAGAGCAAAATGATGTCTTCAACCATCAATAATACAAATATTTACCCATAACAAGTAATAAAGAAATAAGTTCCTTTTAATATATATGATCATTAAAAAACATGAAGTTATTTTCTTTCAAAATTCAAACTTAGGCAAAGAAAATTTTCATGATATACCGTTGACATATTTGCTTTAATAGAAGGAATTACCTTCCTTTAACACAAGGAGCACATATCATTTTAAAGTAAAGCCAAATATAATTATGATATGCCTAATCCTTAACTATCTAAACTCAAGAAAAATATAAAGCATGTTAATCATAGAGAAAGAAAAGAGTATATAAAACATTTGAATTTTATGAAAGTTTATTCCTTTGTGAATTAAGTTAAACTATCTTGAAGTTAAACTTGTTTTCCACTTCCATATTATGTTTGAGGTAGTATTAATCTTCTTTCTTGCATGAAAACTCTAGGCAACACCTTTGGACCTAACCAAAACTTAGGTCCATGGTGTTTAGATAAATATGAATCTAATGTGTTCATGAAAGATTGATCATATCAAGAAAGTAAGCACAAGAATTATATTTTTAGAAATTAATTTTCAAAGTATTTGCATGTATTCCCTATGTATGAAATAAACAATGAGGTTTAAGGAAACATATATTAAGCATTACAAACCTTTATATTAAGTTGTATCATCAAAGAGCTAAAAGTGCATAAAGATAAAGTAAATCATGTATTTAAGATAGTATTTTATATGTATATTCCTCATGCAATGCTCATGTTTTACAAAAATTTTACCTCTTTTTCAATTAATATCAAATAAAGTAATACAAGAAATTTGATAATTTAATACCTTATCTTTTGCAGTGAAAGAATGATTATTTCTTGCCCATTACTTCTCCTTTAGAAGTCTACATTTTGGCACTACACCAATATGTGTTTGAGAAGTTTTAACTATGTTAATCTTTCTTGCTTTCCTAGCTTGTCTATCCTTTTCAAAAATTTTCTGCATAACTAAAGTACTAGGGGGAATTTTTGGTACCTATTTCATTTTGGCTCCTTCAATACTAGTATTCAAATATTTAGATACCTTAGGAATCCAAATTTCCTTCTTTCCCACAAAATATTTTCTTGTATTAGGGAATAAGTGAGTTATATGACCATCATGACCATAATAATTCAACAAACTAAGAAAGTTTTATGAAGATGTTTGCATGCAAGATATAACAAATTAAAATACTTATGTAAAGCAACTCACTCAACTATGATAAACAATACATCAAGAAACATATACATAGATGGATATCAATCTTGTAGCCATTCAAGCATTCAAGTGGTGAGATGAATATTGGAGCACAATATAATTAACAATTTTTATCAACAAAAATAGAGCATGTCTATTTTTTCAAATGTGTAATATCATGAAACCAATAGACCAATAATTTCACCAATATTTCTCAAGTAATTTAAAGATCACAGCCTTAATTAATCAATTTCAATAAAACCAAAATAATTAACATTATACAAATTTCTAAAATAGAAAAAAAGTAGGGAAAGAGGAATCAAACTCAATATTTATAGTGGTTTCCCCTTAAAGATTCGCTCTAAGATATACATCCACTTTTCAAGCTTTACAAACTTAGACTACTTCTCCACGATCCCTTCAAATTTCAACCAGCACTTGAAGAAGCCTTACAATTTCTTTGCTTCTCCTTGAGCAAATCCTCTCTTCTCTTGGGATACCTTTTAAGAATTTCTAAGGGATACTTCACCTTCAAAGTTTTTTTTCAAAGGGATATCTCACCTTTTTATAAATCCAAAAGGATTCCTTAACTTTTACTACTCACAAGAAGATTTAGATAATGAACAACTCATAAAAACACTTTCAAAGAGTAGATAGAACAAA
The DNA here is from genome assembly GCA_026873985.1 of Saraca asoca. Classification (NCBI taxonomy): domain Eukaryota; kingdom Viridiplantae; phylum Streptophyta; class Magnoliopsida; order Fabales; family Fabaceae; genus Saraca; species Saraca asoca. Next base: position 18,851 of record JANHAO010006792.1, read on the forward strand.
TGAAGTACCTAGAATGGAAAAATTTCACAATAAAGAGTTCAAATCTTGATTTTGACAAAAAAAGAGTAATCGATGATAAATGATGAAGTTCAAGTTTTCTATCTATTGTATTTAATGATTTTAAGCTTATGTAAGAAGCCCATAATGTTTTATAATCTTTAAGGACACTTTTAGAAGAAAAATAGCCATTATAATACAAAATAGAGTAGACACATCAATTCATGAATTGATTCATTCAAATTGAATTCTCTTAATTAAAATTCAAAAGGCACAAATTGATTTACAAAGATAGAATTATGGACTCAAATTTAAGGTCATAACTTCTTCATTTCAAACACATTTTAAGCAAACGACCTATCATTAGAAAGATGTTTGAGTCTAATTTCAAATGAAATTAGTTTCATGCTTATATCAAAAGTAGTTTTTAAGATATGGTAAAAAAATTAGCTAGGGTTAGAAAGACTTGATCGTAAAAAAATTGATTTTTAGACTCAAATTGAAAAAGCCATAACTTTTCATATCTTAATCATTATAAGAAAATTTCTTGTCCAAGGAAAGATCTTTTAGCATATTTTCTTTTCAATAAATTTTATAATTAAATTATAAGTATTTTCTAAGATATGATCAAAAGAATGACTAAAGGTCAAAACCTAAAAGACCAAAACTCATATCTCACTTATTTTTGAAGTGTCACATAGGCTATCTTGTGAAATTATGATTATGGACTATCTTTTTGAAAACATTTTTGAACTAGCTTAGAATTTGAAAATGTATATTGAGCTCTATATCATGAAAAACTTATTTACAAAAAAAATTAAGCCTGAAAGGAAAAACGATATCTATTGAAGTTTTCAGGCTTTGTTGATGTTTTCAAGCTTCCAAAACTTCAATCTCTCAATACTTCAATACTTAAAATATCTCTTCTTTCTTGAATTTCTTATTGAGTTGAGTATGACAAGATTTTCTATTCTTTTTTCCAATACTCACTTTTCTTCCTTTGCACAATCTTATAAAATATATATAAACTACTTTGTAAGCTATATAATTAGTTCAAGATAATTTATCATAATGCATGATGCAAAGATATAAAATTTAACAAGTTATTAGAAGAACATGCATTATCATCCGATCATATTTACTTATCAACCATAGTATAGCATGCCTATTAAATGCTTGTATAAGATATAACACTTTTAGCACTTAATCAAGCATTGCTATTTAAACAAATATATTTATCATTTGTCACTTGTCATTATCAAAACTAATTATATGGAACCTTGAGACACAACCCGCAAATGTAATATACTTGAGATTACTATATATATATATATATTATACCATATGTATATATTGTTAGTCTGGATAGGTGCCCTAGGCCAATTTGATTGGACTTTATTGCATCTATGACTATACATTCTGTGAATTTGGATATTAAAGGTTATATATTCATCTTATATTGCATTCATTGTGCATTGAATATTTAAGATAAAGTCCATGATGAGAAGTTAATTCATTTAATCAATTCTATAAGGGTTTATGGGATTGTGAAGGTGATTGATAATGATATAAACTTATGCACTAAAATGACACTAGCCAAGATATGATAACTGGGTATTAGTAGATTTGTTGAGACTAGACGTTAGGATGTTTCTCATGTGATGAGCAGCTGACCTCACAGGCTGAGATGTAAGTGAGTTACATCTGAACACACACGTGGACACGACCCAATTTGTTTGGAGAAACATAACTGGTAATCATGATCTTGTCTGACCCATTTGAAGATATTGTATGGAGCTGTGTTAACAGTTAATCTCCAGTGGTGATCGCATGACTGATCCTTTGACTTAAGATTGTGGGATGCCTTTTACATGGAAGGTTATGCTTTGACCAAGTCAAATATGACTCTAGTCACGAGGAACTATAACAGCTTGTGTTGGGTATTTCTGAAAGTGTAGTTAGGCATTGCCTAATTAAGATAGGATTCATTACCACTCATTGGAGTGATATCCATGACCACTCAATGAATTGATTTGACTCGGTAAATTCTTGCGCAAGGCAGAATCGAGACTCAATTGGGATTTGAGTGCTCGGATTCGTTTGAGTCGAATAATTCATAATGTTGAGAAATTGTGATTAGTTATAGAGATTAACTATCATCCATACCTTTGACTAATCCAGATATAGGTGATGAAGGGATTGTATCATGCATGGTGTAATGTATACTAAGATCAGCCACAGACAGGCTTGTCACCATTGTTGACCCCATCAAAAATTGGGTAGCTATAATGGCTTGCTAGAGTCCGCTT
>JANHAO010006793.1:0-20894 GCA_026873985.1 Saraca asoca
ACAAGATAAGTGGATTATCTCGCTGAAGGGAGCTATTGGATACGGTGGTACTATTCATATATACGGTGGTACTGTTCATAAATACCTAAAGGCACTTGATGATACGAGGAATCAAAAACATGTGATTGTTTTACCAAAAGTGAATTAGGAGATTGTTGAAAATCAAGACTTGAAAGAACTTGACGATATAAGGAACCAAAAGTGCGTGATTTTTTCATCGCAGGTGAAATAGGAGATTGTTGAGAATCAGAACCTGAAGGAACCTTAGATATAAGGAATCAAAAACATGTGATTGCTTCATCCAAGATGAATCAGGAGATTGTTAAGAATTAGAGCTTGAAGGGATCATATGGTATAAAGTAACATAACCATTAGAATAAGTGTCGGAAGTAATTAGAGATGACTAAAGAAAGTCACCAGAAGCAAAAGATACGAGGAGAAAAGATACAATGCCAAGCAAATAAATAATATGCTTCCATGATTGAAGTAACTTGCTAGCTTTAACACTTTCAAGAGTACACACACACATGCATTCAAATGCAACCAATGATGATAGTCAATGTCATTCTCATAAATGACAAAATTAATTTTAACCATAACTGATTCAATTATCATTATTGTTATTCTCACATTTTATTTTTCACTTTTACTTTCATATTATTTCATAAAAGAATTGAATTGTGGACCCCACAATGTATTAGAAAATATAATATTCCTACAATCAAAATGAATGTGAGAGTTATTCAATTATACATTGGTTGCCAGCTTTACCAAAATAAATTTATATATGGATCAACCAATAGCATTTATTATATATATTCTTACTACAATCAATGTGGATCAAGCAATATTAGAATTGATTCTACTCTATATTTTAATGCCAAACTTTCAATTAATTAATTCCCATCAATAAAGAAAATTAATTCTTAGCATATACAATATACATTTCTTAAGCAAAAAGTTACATATTTCAGTTAGATATTTCTTACCATTGTTGGCATGCACAACATACAATTTACGCTAACACTTACAAATTTAAGTTAAATATCTCTTACAAACATAGTATTTAAATTAATAGTTTCCTTAAATGGGATAAATTATATTAGTAAATTTTTTTAAAAAAGTAAAAAAAAAAATTCATCTTCTTGCAACTTTTAAGAAAAAAGTTGTAACTCTTTCCTGAAATCAAAATTGTACGGCAAACTTAATCAGTAAAGTTGTAACTTTTTAAATTTTTATTATAGGAAAAATCCATAAAAAATTGTAACCTTTAAAAAATATATTTTTTACAAAATTGTGACTGTTATTAAAAATAAAAAAAAATGAAGAGCAACAATAAATAATGTAAAGCAAAGCATATAATAAAATTTTATTTCTAATTCGTAAAACGTGTTAGTACAAAAGCAGAAATTATATTGACAAATATTAGTTGTTTGGAGAAATTATTAGATAGAAATTATATGAAAAAGTATTAGAATGTTGTTATATGCAATTTCCATGGATTTTTCTTCTTTAACAATTAGGTTGACTTGAGACACTATTGATAGTGTCTTTCCACTCCTAAAACTACTATTAATACAACATTATTGGAATGTTTGTTGTCATTCAAAGACTTAAGTTCCACATCTTAAAGGTCAACAAAATCATATTTTTTTTCCATTAGTTATTTTTATTTTATTTTGAGCATACTAGACATGCTTATTTTCAATTTTTTATTAGATCACTTCTTTGACTAAACCATTTTTTTTTTTTGGTCATTAATTTAGTAGGAGTGTAACCAACTTTGTTGATAGTCTTTTTCTAACTAACATTAAAAAAAATGATTAGAAAGCTCCCAAATCTTCAAACTTTACCTACCAATCCATAAGCTAACTTCATTAGTAGTCACATGCATTCACCAAATGGGTACATTTTAGAAAAATGGTTCTGAAATCTTATCAAATCCAATGTCAAGCATGAATATGAAAATGCTCAACAGGTCTCACGTAATGTTGAACATATATTTTTGGAAAATTTAACTCTAATATCCAGTCAAAGTTATTTAATATGGTTTATACATAATATCATTCAGCCAAGCAAAATCATTAATACTACTTACCCTATCTATTTTCTCATAATTTCTAATATAAGGTATATATCATATAAATTATTTAAAATGAAGTGAATACCAATACTCTATATCTAGTTATATGATGTTGAGTAAATGGGTCAAACACGTTCAGAAAGTGTGAGCATGTTAATCTGAATGTCTATCTAGCAAAACTCATTAATTCATGGGGTCAAATGAGATTAAAGAAAAAAAAAAAAGAGTATTGCATGCAAATTGAACTTTATATCCATTTAATTATCTATATCTATTCTTACTTCATTTCACTGATGCCTATTTACGTAAGTTTATTCAATAGATTTGGTCAATTGTTAAGCTTATCAAACAAGAATCATATTAAATTAACCCATGAAGAACTATTTATCCATTTGGTTTAGTTAAAAATTCATGTTTAACATCAAGATCAAATTTGGATTAGTTAAACAGTTATGTTATAAAAAAAAAAAGATAGATATTTCATTAGCTATAATTTGTTTAATTACTAGATGCCTTCTTTTGTGTTATGCCTAACTTTAATCTTAATATAATTATTTATTTATTTATATTTTAAGTAAATTCAGACTGACTAAATATTCATGTTGTCAAAAAAGATAGATGAAAATTTCTTTAAGCTTTATTTTGTATTTGTAAATCCAATAATTGTCCTTGGAATTAATTATAATATAACAATTTTCTTATCCTTTTTTAATAATTTAAACTTTTGAGAACAACTTACATTTCACAGGATAATAAAGCTCCTAAGATTGAAAGGCCAAGTATTTACTTCATGCTGCATGCACTCTTTTGATTAAAAATTACAACTCTTTAAATTAAAAATTAAAAAAAAATCAATACAAGATAAGACGAACGTTTGCTATGTTTAGGACTCAAGCCCAAAAGGGTGCTTGAGGAGGCATATTAGAGTTATAATAAAACCATATTTGGCTTTCTACCTTTAGGAAATAACTGACACTTGGTAGTTATCACTTATACTAGATGCTTAACATTTTTTTTTTGTGAATACTAAATGTTTAAATTTAATTTTGACATGATCAAGTATATTTAAAATCAAATTTGAATTGGTTAAACATTCATGTTTTCAAATTTAAAATTTTTTTACATATAACAAGTAAATAAAAAATTACTATTTAATATATCAAAGTTACAATCATTTATGAAGTAGTTACTTATTATGAATATTACAAAAAATTATGATATTTTTTTCAAAATTTACATGTTCTTGTATGACTAATGATGATGTTTTTGGAGAGATGTTGGAAATTATATATATAATTATATTTATATACATATCACATTCTTTTGACCAATTTATTTTTAATACACGATGTAAAACAATTCAAAATAAATTGTTGGAGAAACGTTTTAACACGGATATGAACATATTTTATAAGACTTATGAATTTAAGTAATGTTGATTTCAAATTATTATTAGAATTTTGATTTAATTCAATGTATTTGAAAATTCCTATAAATTGGCCCTTGCTTTTGATATTGAAAATTTTTTAAGAGATATAATGTGAAGAAAATAATTATTTGTATCATTAAGGAGTAAAGATAAATTAAAATTTTATGAGGAAAATGAAAATAGAATTCAAAAAATTCTAAAGGAAAAAATACTTTATATTGGCAATGATAATAAGAAAATGTTTGGTTGGAGAATTTTTATAGTAGTCGTAGAGACAATAATGATATAAAAATATTGAGATAAAAAATGTTATAATAAAATAATATAAAACTATAATATAATTTAAGGAAAAATACACTATACCTCTTTGAATTATGCTTGCAAATCAATTTATCCCTTAACTTTAAAACCCAACACTATATCCCCTTGAAATTTTGACTTAATTGATTTTGCCATCTTTCCAAATCATATTATCTTTTACAGTTAAATAAACTAAATATTTAAAAGATAAAAATGGAGTTTATGATTTCTCTCACCACAGACATTTCATGTGTTGCAGAAGGAGTTTAAATCATATGCCAGTGTCAACAAAGAAACTCAAATTTGTTAAAGATATCATAGACGATTAAAAATTGGCGAACTTCTCAAGATTCATTTTAATATATGATAAAGTCTAACCCTAAGAGATAACTTCCCCACAACTTTTAGCTTATTTTAATTATTCTTTTAGCTATAAGTGTTTCTCCTTTTGCCAAGGGTTCCAGGTTTTGAGATAAGATAGAGATATACCTTCTTGTTGATATCATTTTCTCACAAAGGTGCACCCTAAACACTAAAAATTGCATTCTATTGGGATAGAATCAGGAATCTAATTTGTTGCATAGTTTCCATTAATACTATCTTGTAGGACCTCCTTAAATATAAAATTTTATTGTTCTTCCAAAGGGTTTAAGCATGATTATTAAAAACTTATTTGACCTTTCTATGCCATGGGTTCAAACTATAATCTTGTGACTCTAAATTATTACATTATATTAATGGTAGAACTACATTTGTTGTTAACAAATCTGTGTTTCCTTATCAGAACTGTCGTATGGTTTGAACTCCTCCTACAGCACCTAAGGTGAATCTAATGTGAGAGATTGTGAGCTCTATTTGTCTCTTAAATCTCTAGTTTTTTTAGTTGTAAAAGATAATGTGATTTAAGTAAAATAAATTTCTATAAAAATATATAGTGGAGACGACAAAATCAATTCAAAATTTTTGGGGTATAGTATCAGATTTTAAAATTGAGAATGATAAATTGATTTGAAAGCACAGTTCAAGAGTATACTGTATTTTCTTTAGTATTTAAATAGACCTATTACTCATAACGGGATGTAGTAAACTCACACCAACTTAGAGAAAAAAAGGAATAAAAATACTTTCACACCACCACACACACACTAAGTCCAATATTATCTCTTTCAAATGAATTGTAATATTCAAATATCACTATAGAATTCTGTAAATTAGAAATAAATAATAGGAAAAAAACTAATTTTTTTAAAAATCTAATTTTTTAGATTCAAATCCAAAGGCAAATTATATCCTAGCGTTTAACTACAAAATATTGGCTCTTCTAAGAATTAACATTTTCTTAGGTGAATCAAATTTTTTGTATACCTTTTAATTTAACAAAAAAATTCTAATATTAATATTATATTTTCAAAATTGGATTCAACCAATCGGTTCGGCTGCTAACTATTGTAATCAAAAGCCTTTTTTTTTTCTTTTAGACATTTTTTTTTATGTTAGGTTAGTCTAATAAGCGCATATGTAACCAAAAGCTAATCAAAAAATTTAACACTTAATTAACTAAAAATTCACTAATTTACTTAATTTCTCTTAATTTTTATATAAAATTTTTATATATTCATATTAAATGTAAATTGTGCATCTTACGGGTATCAATTGAGGATGTTTATAAAAGAGAAACCATTAATATCATTTTGGGTCAATATTTAGTTTCTCATGAAATAATTTATCCCAAAATTATTTTTCTTATATTTTACTTTTAAAAAATTAATCATAAACAAAATATAGAAAATTTAGTAATAAAATTTTATTTTACATTCAAAATCATATTTAAAAAATTAAAAAAAAAAGAGATTATAAATTGTTTTGACTTAAATAGAAAAATTAGTAATAACATTTTATTTTTATTTAAAAATAATTAAAAGATACAATTAATAAGTCAATCAATAATCGGCAAATGTATTTTATAAGGTCAATTAAGCAAAAACTTTCATTCTTTTTTGGCTTAATCATTCTCCTTCATTTAAGCATATCTAATTTCATTATTATTTGAATGTATGATGTGTTTTTTTCAATGTATTCATATCTATATATGTTATTAATATAAAATATCTATTAATGATTTGTTTTAAATAATTTAGGTTTGCAACTTACTAATAATGAATTAAAAAGCCATGCACTTGCTAAGAAATTTGCAAAGAAATGACAAAACTTTGCACAATTACCTTCTAATGCTTCTTTCAAAGGACAATGATTCGTGAGAAAGCTCTAAAAGATTCATTATGGCTAAATTAAGTTATGACAAGAAGTAGTTAGCCTATGAATCATATGCTTTCTTGTGTAATACTTAAGTAACAAGAAATTTATGAGACTATTATTGTTACCGTATGTAGGAATGAAGAAGGCATATTCTTTATTTATGGTTATGGGAGAACAAGGAAAATTTACTTGTGGAGAACGATATCTTTTGGTTTACATATAAAATGAGAGATGGCATTGACCGCTATATCTAATGAGATTGCTTGTCTTTTCTTATTTTAAAAGGAAGAATTAATCATTCTAGATTTTGAAATCTAATTGAATATCGATCAATGAGGACTCAAGTTGTAACTTTAAATAAGGAAACCTTTTGGCTGGGCTAATGATAAAATGTTAATTGATTATATGGGATGAAGCATTAATGATGCATAAACACTTCTTCAAGCTACTAGTTTTGGTCTAGTGGTGAAAAGTTTGGATAGTTTGCCAGAAATCTTAGGTTCAAACCTTTCTATTGTCAATGTACCAAAAAAAAAAAACTAAAAGTTCAAATGCTAACAATATGAACAAGCCATTTGGTGGGAAAGTAGTTAGTCTTAGAGGAGATTTTTGTCAAATTTGCTTGTCATTCCTAAAGATAATGGAGAAGATATTGTATTCTTTACCATAATCTCATCATATCTGTGGGATTTTGGTAAGGTTCTCTAATTGTCTAAAAATATGAAGCTTTATATTAGATTACCTTTTTCTGATTTGGAAGAGCTAAAAGAATTTTTTAATTGAATTTTATCTATCGGAGACTATATAGCTAGGGAGCCAAATGATGATAAAGGAATTGTAAACATCTCTATTGAGTTACTTATTAAAGATTCAAAAGATCCACTAGCAACCATAATGAATAATATACATCCTTCAATATTAGATAAATTTTCAAATGCAACTTACTTAGAAGAAAGGGTCATTCTTACTCCAACCAATGGCAATATGGAAGATTATAATGAATACATTTTATCTTTAGTTCCTGGTGAGAAAATAATTTACTTGAGCTTTGATAGCATATACAAGACAAATGCAAGTATCAGTAACTCACATGATCTTAATACTCCAAAGGCATGGATTAATTTGAAATGTTTTGACTTACCTAATCATAGCCTTAAAATAGAGGTTGGAGGGCTAGTGATTTAGTAAGTAAGGTCAAGTATTGAATAAGTTTGTTTGAGTTTGGGTGAAAACTCTAATCGATCGAATGATCATTAGGTTGGAAAATCAACACCCGTCATCAACCATGCATAGTAGGAATCCATACTTTTCTTATTGGATTTAAGCTCAAATAGTTGACTCAAGTTCTATCGGGTTTATATTGCCACTAAGTACTTGCAACCTCCATTATTTTCAATTTGTCTATCTTTAAAATATATATATATATATATATATATATATATTATTTACAACCATAAGAGTGATATTGAAAACCAATCACAAACTCATACTCATGGTTTCAAATTTGAGAAATAGAAGTACATACAATGAACAAAAATTAAAACTACACATAAAAAAGAAAGATACTTTTACTTCACAAAGGAAAAGTGGACAATGAATGGATGACTTTAAACTTTTCAATAGCTTAAACAAATAAAATCCCAAACTCTCAACTTTAAACTTGTGTGACCATGGAGGACAACTTGGAATCTTACAACTTCAAGACTTGGATCTTTCAAGAAGAAGAAATAGGATATAGGGAAAAAGAGATAATAAGTTTAAATGTTTAAATTTATGCTTAAATCCTAGAAGAATCAAGGCTTAGAATGTTGAGAATAAGAAGGGATAACATGAAAAATGGAAGATCAAAGAAAATCAATAGTGGTTGCCTAGTTTATTTTTGTTAGGTATACTAGGGTTTCAAAAGGGACTTAAGATACTTTAATGCCAAAGAGACAATGTTGTTTTAGAGGAAAATGTGAAAAATACTTAGTAAGTAGTAGGCAGTTGGTCGGTGGCGGGTCTCTACAAATTCATACTTAGATACCCAAATTCGATTGGAATATGAAAAACCTCTACAATTGAAGCTCAATGGTGACCAAATGCTAATCTAGAACTGTCAATCATCACATCTATAGGTTGGGCCACACAATTGCTATCAAGCCTTCAAGTTTTGCTCACCCATATTAGCGAGGAACATATATCAATCTTCTAACTTGTACAACAAAACATGATTTGTAGTAACAAAATCAGGTAAGTTTTTTTTTTTTTAGGCTATTATTCTCTCTGGTAGCAAGACTGGTCACAAGTCTTTATTCCTAAGATTTGTCTGACACCATCAGATCCATGATTGACTTCCAAATTTTTAAGAGTGCAATTTTCACTATCAATCTCCTTTGCTATGACAATAAACAAAAATCAGCGTCAGCCTTTTTCTCATGTAGAATTATATCTACCCGAAGATATCTTTAGCCATGACTAATTATATGTAGACGTTTCAAGAGTTCAAAGCAAAAGTGTGTTAAAATATTAATATGTGACAGTGAAAGACACTTATCCAAAACTACAAAGAATGTAATTTTGAAAGAAGTTTTCCAAAATTTGACTTAATAAGTTATAGATTGTTATTTATAAAATACCTTTATTACATCTGTATGATGTATTTTTGGATTAGTATGAATCAATACACAGAGCTTCTGTATTTGTATTGTTTCTCTATCATTTTTTAAAATATGAATTTATTGAAAATCATAATTCACTACTCATGATACATCAATTGATAACTTATTTTTTATTAGGCTACAATTTGTTATAATAATAATTATTTAAATGCGCAAAATGTATTGAATGAGATTATTAGTGTGTAATAATTTATATAAATAGATAATTGCATATACTTGACGCTATTCTTGTGTAAGAATTGCTACTTCATGCTCATTTCTTTCGTAAGATTTTGTTATGCTGTTATATAGTACAACTATTACTTATGCATTCAATTGTGCATTTAGGGTACTTACGAACAATTTAGTTCAAAAGAGTTTAATTAGTGATATTTATTGAAAATTGAAAAGGTGGTTGCAAGAATAATATATTTGAAATAATTGAGTCATATTATGGTGCTTCATTGTCACAACTCAAATCCCTAGTCATAACCGGTGTGAATATTAATCTCCGATTGATAATCACTAGTCTTTAACCTGTCACTACTACCTCTTTTATCCTTTTCTACTCGTGCTCTCTTCAATACTTTTTAATCACATTCTCTTAATCTCAATTGATTGTTTGAAAAATAATAACTTATAGAAAGAAAAATAAATACATTGGAATATAAACATACTTTTATTATATACAAAGGCATTATCCAATAGGCACATGCCAATTTAAACATCAGTTCAAAAGGTCTTTATCTAATTATCAAAAACTATACAACAATCAACCTACTCTAAGAGTTACCCCCAATACAACCCATGTCCTTACAAAGGCAAAGCAACCAAAAAGTTATATTAATTTATGTCTTATCATGAACCCAAAAAATATATGTTAAACTAACGAAGCCCCTGAGGTATTCTGTGGCCATTTTATCTGTAAATTTTCAAAAGTTAGAAAATATATAGATAGATGGTTGAAACCCTAAGAGTCAAACCATCCCATGACCATCATCAAAAGAACATTTGAGGGTTCCAAGGGAATAATCACAACTTCATGCAAAACCTCATAGCCAACTAAGTTTAAAATGACTATTAGTGAATCTTAATCTGGTACACTCTTAAGGGACTCTCAATGGTGGTAATAAAGATAGCAACAGTGATATCCATAGGGTTATTATTCATTCTTACTTTTTGAGAGGAAGAATAACTGCAATTTCTTAAGAATCTGAAAAATAGCCACAGAAGGGTAAGTTTGGAGTTTAGCGAAATAAATTTGTACCTAACTTATGAATTTCTCAACAATAACAATACATATGTACATCATAGCCATATAATCATATTTCATACCAGGCTTAATAAATAAGTCATAAGTCCCAGAGACTAACCTCTGAATGGTATCACACCACAATATCATTAACATATTATAAAGAACCACAATTTTCTTATGGTCTCAAGCCTTCATCATCAATCATCATGTTGTCAAGTCACATTATATCTTATTTAGTATTTCTAAAAATAAAAATTCAAGTAAGAAACAAAATAAATAATAACAATAAAAAATTCTTCTTATCACTCCTTTCTAACCTTTTCTCGTATAATCACCAGCCTTATCCTTCCAGGTTCTACCTTATCCCTAGCTCCATATTAGAATGTGTAGATCTAGGATTCGATTTATATATCCCATCTCATCACATCAATCACATCTCATTATCATCATTCATCATCCCATGTTTCATAAGGAATTTTCAAGGTTCCAAACAGTATCATATTTCATAACAATCATGTCACACAGTTCACATTCCGTCACAACCATAATCATACATTCCTTGTCACAATATTACTATAACTATCAAGGTTGTTCCCATTACCTCAATATAAATATGTATATAATTAGTAGATTGATTGATATTAGCTTATAATTTGCTCATTTAGAATTTATTGACAATCATATTAGGAATTTGTTGGTATCTATATGAGGTTAGATCATGGAGATAAGAGTTTTCTGCGATCAAAACTGCAATCATGATCATTGTTAAAATTCAAGTCGAATCACAATTAAAATCGTGGGATTCAACTAAGAAGGTTTTGATTCAAGTCGCAAGAATTCAGTTCAAAATACAAGTCTACTTATCCAAAGCTATATACTTTCAAAAGCCAAAATATGAACATGATCAAAATCATGAGTGGAATCGAAAAATAGAGTAGGATTCTCACATCTTATTTTTCACTTTTACTTTCATATTATCTCAAAAAAAAATTGAGTTCCATTGTGAACCCCACAATGTGTTAGAAAATGCAATATTCCCACAACTATAATGAATGTGAGAGTTATTCAATTATACATTGGTTGCCTACTTGACCAAAATAAATTTATATATAGGTCAACCCATTCCATTTATTATATATATTCTTACTGCAATCATCCTGGATCAAGCAACATAAGAATTGATTCTATTCTATATTTTAGTGTCAAACTTTCAATTAATTAATTCCCATCCATAAAGAAAATTAATTCTTAGCATATATAATATACATTTCTTAAGCAAGAAGTTACATATTTGAGTTAGATATTTCTTACCATTGTTAGTGTTAGCATGTACAATATACAATTCGCGCTAACACTTACAAATTTAAGTTGAATATTTCTTACAAAACATAGTATTTGAATTAATGGTTTGTTTAAATGGGATAAATTATATTAGTAAATTTTTTTGTAACAGTAAGAAATTTTCGTCTTCTTGCAACTTTTAAGAAACGAAACGAGTTGTAACTCTTTCTTAAAATCAAAATTGTACAGCAAACTTAATCAATAAGGTTGTAACTTTTTACATTTTTATTATAGGAAAGTCCATCTAGAATTGTAACCTTTAAAAAATAATTTTTCTACAAAGTTGTAACTGTTATTAAAAATTAAAAAGAAAGAGCAACAATAAATAATATAAAACAAAGCATATAATAAAATTTTATTTTTAGTTCATAAAATATATTAGTACAAAAGCAGAAATTATATTAACAAATATTAGTTGTTTGAGATGGGGAAATTATTCGGTAGAAATTATATTAAAAAGTATTAGAATGTTTTTATATTCAATTTTCATAGATTTTTCTTCTTTAACAATTGGGTTGACTTGGGACACTATTGATCATGTCTTTCCACACCTAAAGTACTATTACTACAACATTATTGAAATGTTATGTTGTCACTAAAAGAATTAAGCTCCACATCTTAAAGTCAACAAAATCATATTTTTTTTCCATTAATTATTTTTATTTTACTTTGAGCATACTAGACTTATTTCCAATTTTTATTAGATGATTTCTTTTACTAAACTTTTTTTTTTTTTTGTGTGTTCGTAAATCTAGTTGGAGTATGCCTAACTTTGTTGATAATCTTTCTCTAACTAGCATTAAAAAAAGTGGTTAGAAAGCTACCAAATCTTCAAACTTTACCTACTGGTAGAGTCACATGCATTGACCACATTGATACATTTTAGAAGACTGGTTATGAAATATTATTGCACCCTATGTTAAGCATGAATATACAAATGCTCAACAGGTCTCATGTAATGTTGAACATATATTTTCGGAAATTTTAACTTTAATATCCATTCAAAGTTATTTAATATGGTTTATACATAATATCATTCAGCCAAGCAAAATCATTTATACCACTTACCCTATCTATTTTCTTATAATTTCTAATATAAGGTATATATCATATAAATTATTTAAAATTAAGTAAATACCAATACTCATTTTATCTAGTTATATGATGATGAGTAAACGGGCCCGCACATTCAGAAAGTGTGTGCATGTTAATCTAAATGTCTATCCAGCAAAACTCGTTGATTCATGGAGTCAAATGAGATTAAAAAAAGTATTGCTTCATATCCATTTAATTGTTTATATCTATTTTTATTTCAATTCATTCATGTCTATTTATGTAAGTTTTTCTAATAGATTTAGTTTTTCTAATAGATTTGGTCAACCGTTAAGCTTATCAAACAAGAATCATATTAAATTAACTCATGAATAATTATTTATCCATTTAAATTAGTTAAAAATTTATGTTTACCATTAAGATCAAATTTAGATTAGTTAAACATTTATGTTATAAAAAAATATAGATAAAAATTTCATTAGCTATATCTTGTTTTATTAGTAGATGCTTTTTTTTTTTTGTGTTATGCGTAACTTTAATCTTAATATAATCATTTATCTATTTATTTTTAAAATAAATTTTGATTGACTGAGCATTCATGTTGTTAAAGAAGATAGATAAAAACTTTATTAAGCTTTATTTTTTATTTGTAAATCCAATAATTATTGTTGGAATTAATTATAATATAACCATTTATGATCCTTTCTCCTAAGAACTTAAACTTTTGAGAACAATTAACATTTGATAGGGTAATTAAGCTCCTGAGATCAAAAGGCCAAGGGTTCAATTCATGTTCCATACACTCTTTTAATTAAAAATTACCACTCTTTAAATTAAAAATTAAAAAATCAATATAAGGCAAGATGGGAGCTTTCTATGTTTAGCCTTCAAGCCGAAAAGGATGCTTAAGGAGGGATATTAGAGTTATAATAAAACTATTTTTGGACCTTCTTCTAATAGCTCTACCTTTTAGAAATAATTGATACTTGATAATTATCACTGATACTAAATGACTAATATTTTTTTTTCTTTGGTGAATGTTAGATGTTTAACTTTAATTTGAATATGATCAATTATATTTAAGATCAAATTTAGATTGGTTGAACATTTATGTTATCAAATTAGAAATTTTTTTACATATACTAAGTAAATAAAAAATTACTGTTCAATTTATCAAAGTTGCAATCATTTATGAAGTAATTAGCTTGTACCCATGTCATACACAAATTTAATAATTTTATTTAATAATAATTTGTAATACAAATTTGGATCATAAAATATAATATATTTAAATACTAGTAAATCATCATTATATTTTTATTTAGTAAATGATTATACAATTTGCATAATTATATTCATTTTAATTGTGAAAGAATATTTTATTTCTTTTAATTTAATAAAGTTGTAAAAATAATATTTTAAATTAGATAAATTTGTTATTTAAATTTTTTATCTTTTTAAAAATATTTTCTTAATAAATTTATTTATAAATTATTTTATTTAAAAATTTAAATTAATTACTTTATGCTAGAGGATTGAATTATTTAATTAATAAGATTTCATACATTATTGTAATTAATATATTATCTTCCAAAAATATACGTTTTAGAAATATTTTTATGAAGTTTTAAAAATATTTTAAATTAAAATTATGATAAGTACTTGATAAAAATTTTAAAATGGTAATTATGAAATATTAAATTTAATATTTGATATTTAAAGATAATATGAAAATTTAAAGAGTGAGAATGTTTACAAAAATATTATTCACCAAATTATAATTAGATATTATTAATTAAGTGTTGATAAGTATTTTATTTTTATATAGATATAATTATTTATTGTATATAAATTATTTAATAAACACAAAAATAATTCAAATTGAAATGAATTTAAATTGAAAATTGGACATAGACAATTTTATTAAATATTTTTTTAAATTAATAATTTCTATAAAGAATGAAGATATATAACATTTATCAAAATGATTTATAATTTAAAAATTAAATGATATATTATTAAAATTATTTAAATTTTAAATTATGTATCTCATTAAAATATTAAAATATTTTTAACTTTTATTATTAATATTAATATTGAAATATAATACCACCAAATTCTAAATTGAAAATAATTTCAATAATATTAAAATATCAAAATTTTATTGCCTAAATAAATAAAAAAATTTTAAATATTAAAAATTTTAAATTAAAATATTATTTGATAAATTACAAAATTAAAAAAATTAAATTAATAATTCAATAATTTAATAGTAATAAAATTAAAAAAATAAATTTAGAAATTGATTATAAATATTTCAAATAAATAACTATTATTAAAATAGATAAATATATCAATTTTATTTATAATTTAAATTAGAATAGAAAATAAAAAATTGAATTTTTTCTTATTTATTCTCTCTTGACAAATAAAATATACTTGTTGCATAATAATATTTAGGTGAGAGTGAATGTTACAGATTTTATATTATTAAAAAAATTACTTATTATGAATATTTTTGAAAAATATAATTTTTTTTTAAATTTACAAGTCCTTGTATATATGGTGGTGATGTATTTAGAGAGTATGTCAAAAATCTTAAATATAAACATTTTCTTCGTTAATATACTAAAAAAAATTATAATTTCAATTTAAGATTATTTTATTTATTTATCCTTTAAATAGTATATAAAATATATTTTTTAAATATAGAGGAGTTACGAGGAAGGATTCTCACGTGGATTCTCGCGCGCGTGTGTGGGGTTTTAGTGCGCCTCTATGCGAGGAGGGTGAAATGGGGGTGTAATTTTTCAGGTGGATTGGCCCATCCACGTAGGTGCTTCGTCAGTTCACACTTATGAGCTCAAAAAAAAGTAGGATCAGTGCACAATTTTTTTAAAAAAAAAAACAGTGTTTTTTTTTCTTGATTTGGAAAAAGTGGGATAAGGTGGGAAAATGTTTGTAAAAGATATTTTGGGATTTTGATTTTCAAAACAAAGCATTTAGTCAAAAAAATATTCAACTTTCATGTGTTGATATATATATATATATATATATATCCCATTCTTTTGGCCAATTGATTGTTAATACATGATACAAGACAATTCAAAATAAATTATTGTAGAAAATTTTAATAAAAATATGAACATATTTTATAAGACTCACGAACTTAAGTAATGTTGATCTCGAATTATTATTAGAGTCTTGATTTAATTCAATGTATTTGAATATTCTTATAAATTGGCTTCTTGCTTTTGATATTGAAATTTTTTTTAATAGATATGTTGCAGAGAAAATAGTTATTTGTATATTTAAGGAGTAAAAATAAATTAAAATTTTATGATGATAATAAAAATAGAATTGAAAAATTCTAATAAAAAAATTATTTTATATTAGTGACAACAGTAAGAGAATATTTGATAGGAGAATTTTCAGAGGAGTTATAGAGACAATAATGGTAAAAGAAATATTCAAGATAAAAAATTATAATATAAAATAATATTAGTATTTAGGGAAAATATACTATATCTCACTGAACTATGTTTGCAAATCAATTTACCTCCTTTAACTTTAAAACCTGACACTTGATCCCCGCCATGTTTTGATTTAATTGATTTCCTCATTTTTGATATTATTTTTTACAGAAATTTATTTTACAAAAATCATATTATATTTTTTACAATTGAATATACTAATAATTTAATAAATAAATTGAAGTTTATGATCTCTTACATTAGAAACATTTCAAAAGTTGCAGAAGGAATTCAAATCATATGTTAGTGTCAATGAGAAACTTAGATTTCTTAAAGATATCAAGGGGATTAGAAACTAGGGAACTTCTCAATAAATTGATTTATTTTATCACTAGTAGAAATCTTAAGGTTCATTTCAATATATGACAAAGTCTAACCTCAAAAGGATAACCTTCCCATAACTTTTACCTTGTTTTAATTATTCTTTTAGCCATAAGTGTTTCTCCTTTTGTTGGAGGTTTTGGATTTTGAGATAAGGTAAAGGTGTGCCTTCTTATTAACATCATTTTCTCACAAAAGTACACACCATACACTAAAAATTGCATTCTATTGGGACTAAATTAGGAATTTGATTTGTTGCATAGTCTCCATTAATGTTATCTTGAAGAACCTTTTAAATAAAAGTTCTATTGTTCTTCCAACAGGGGTTGAACATGATTATTGAAATCTTATTTAGCCTTTTTATGTCCCGGGTTCAAATTATAATCTTGTGACTTTGAATTATTACTTATTACTAATGCTAGAATTACATTTGTTGTTAACAAACCTAAGTTTTCTCATTAGAATTGACTTATGGTTTGAACTCTTCTTACTATTGTGATTTATTTATTTATTTTTTATTAAAAATAAATAAAAAATACTCTATAAAGATTCATGAACTGATCTGTCTTTCCAAGTAAGGTGAGCTGCAATGCATGAAAGACCTTTGATCCTAATGATATTGTAAAACAACCCTAAGATGATAGAAATAACTCAAAAAAATATGCCTAAGATCAGCAATCAAGTTAACACTATAAAAAGTAAAATGGAAGACTTGTTTATTCCCTTTCTTGCTAAATAGAAACCGGAGTATAGCCTTTAAATCAAGAGTCCATAAAATAACTAAGTTTGTAAAAATTATGATTCACCTTATTTATATCGCAGCATCAGTTACATTATCAAAAAAGAAATGTCTTTCAGTTGTCCAGTGATTATATATCCAAAAGTCATAACCATAGCATATAATTCTATTATTATTCAATAATAATGAAGTGTAATTAAACTTAAAAACTATATATAAGGAACCAAGAGCTTTTTCTCTTATTCTCCTCTCTTCCTCAATGGTTATGAAAGATGAACACATGTTTAATTTTTAATAATAAGTCCCATAAATTTCCTACTATTTGTGTGGTTAATTTCTACCTTATTATTAATAAATTAAACATAATTACATATGTAAGAAACTGAAAAGATACATTTTTCTTCCTCACATATTTGATCAATTTAGATAAAAAATAGAGTTGAATTATCTTGAGAAATGAATTAAAAAATACATCTTTATTTTTCATTAATAATTATGTCATCAATGAGAAATAATACTTGTTGGAATTTAAAAAACTTTTTCTTTCTTATTCTATATAACTGTCATGTTGATTATAATTACATCATAAGATTTGTTGATCACTAATTAAAGTGGACCAATATTAATGACAATGTTTACAAATAACACACCACTTAGATGCTAATATCTAATAATTTCACTAATAACAAAATTCATTAAATGTAATATTATGCATATATTTAGAAATTTATGCTCACTAACTTAAATATTCCAACACATGCAGCTCCTAAAATGCTTATAGTGCGGAGATTATATATTCCATTCTATTTTTTAAATCCTTAGTTTATTCAATTATAAGTGATAAAGTACTTTGAGTAAAATAAATTTTTATAAAAAATAATAGTAGAAATAACTGAATCGATTAAAAACTATAAAGAGGTGTAGTGTTAGATTTTAAAGTTGAGAGTGATAAATTAATTTGAAGACATAGTTCATGGGTGTAGCGTATTTTGCCTTGATATTTAAATAGAGCCATAACTCATCATGGGATGTGGTAGACTCACATGTCCCTAAAGAAAACAATAAAGATACTTTCACTCCACCACGTGCAAACCAAGTCTTATACTTTCTATTTCAAATGAATTGTGTAGTGCGTGAATATCACCACGTTAAATAAAAAAAAAAAAAAGCATTCTTTAAATAATAATAATAATAATAATAAAAGCTAATTTCCATCTTATTTAATGACAAGTTAAATTGATTTACATATACTTGTTTATATATTTCAAGTAATAAATTCGTAACATGAATTCTTATTCTTATCAAATAAGATGACACTTCTAATTTTTAATGCTTAAAAATTGAAAAATATAATTTTAAATACAAATGAGTCTCACAAAATTATCTATAAACAATAATATTTTTCTTTTCCATTTTTTTTAATAAGAGTAAAGCACATTTTATGGCCAGCGAATACAAGTCATTCTCGTATTTGCAGAAAAACACTAAACACACTGACTGAATGATCCGAAACATGTGGTTGTGTGCGCGCCGTAAGCCTGAAATAGGATTGCTTTCCCAGTCTGGACCCCATTGCCAATGCCCGTGAGGCGTGCTTCCATTCGTCGGAGACATTCAACGACGGCGGCATCAACCACCGGTTAAAACACTCCGACCCGATTAATTTGGTCCATTGGCATCTACGCAGCCATTGATTCTCAGTTGCTTCGCCGATTCAAGCGGTAAATAATTTATATTTCCGACCCTCAACTGAATTGGGGGTTCTCTCTTGCTTTATCTGCACTCTCCATGGTAATATCATCACAAATTCAATAATTCTTTTCCAATTTTAAGCTAATTTAAGTTTCTGATTTCTGAAATATGGATCCACTTTCCCAGTTATAAGTTCGAAGTTGCAATTGCAAAATGCTGAGAGAAATTGCTTCATGTCTGCATCAACAAAAGATTTCTGGAAGCTTCATGGTGTTGGCTTTTGCAATTTATTTCATCTTTCCATTCAAATCTGGAACCTTTTTTTGGTTACAAGATGCTTATCCTTTCATATAAGCTGCAAAAATATGATCATGGTGTACAATGGAAGCATCTAAGATCTTGCTTTGTAATCCTGGCCATGGTATAATGTTACAAATGTAAATTAAAGGACAGAATAATCACATCCTTGCATACTTCTTGAGAGGCTCACCAGCATCTTTGACATGTTCAGGAACAGGCATATTGGATAGTAGAGTAACTCTAGATGATGATACCAAGGATCTCTTTTGTGAGTTTGAAGGATCAATCTTCCATATTTTCACTTCCCACACCTGCTCAATAAAACTCAGGTTATGGCATGTTTTTCTATTATAGCAGACAGTAGCCTAATCAATCATATGGAAGAGCTTTATTTGCACAAGTCTCTCATCATTTTTTCACAATGAGTGGTGTGTGCGTATAACATAATTTTTAAATTTTGTTTGGATTGTGTGAAAAATCTAGTGTGAGACATCTGTGAGTGTAAATTCAATTAATCGTTTTTTTCTTCAAAGTAACAAGTTCGCACATGTTGTCACAAGACTGATTCTGTCCATTAGATCAATTTTTTAGATTCAAATCCAAAGGCAAACTACATCCATTGGTCCTTCTAAGAATTAAGAAGTTCTTTAGGTGAACCAAATTTTTTGTATATCTTTTAATTCAATAAAATTTTCTGATACTGCGATACTAAGCTGATCACGTCCGATGACTCCTATTGATAAAAACTGGACATGAACTCAGGAAATCTTTGTATTTTGATCGATTATTAACTGAAGGCTAACACAATCTTCAGAGATTGCAGGAATTTCAGATATAGAAAGAGGAAAACAGAAATATTTACCTGAAGTGTTTTGCCAACACTCAAAGGGGTGGCTTCAGCAAAGACCAAATCACCTAACTCAGCTCTTTTCAAATGGTTGATGCTAAGTTGAATTCCAGCAACTCTTTTATAACCAGATGCCATGTGGGCCCCTATGCTTGCCAGAGCCTCCGCTATCATAGCCGATACTCCTCCATGTAACACCTTAAACGGCTGCCTCAAAATTCCCAACAGTTCAGTCACTTTCCCCTTGTTTGTTTCTCGAGAAAATTGAACAAGAAAAAGAAACTGCCCAAGAAAAAACCAGAAAACCAAAGAGAAAAACAAGATGTATGCTAAGAATTGACCTGACAACACTTCTGGGTAACTTGGAGATGGCCACTAACTTTTTGTGGCGACAAATCTTCAATCTCGAATCCAATTGAATGAAGAGGAACATCTACAGCTTCAGTCTTTGAGTTTGCTGACGATGATGATGATGATGATGATTGATCCTCCATGAATGAATTGCCCTGCTGTCTGCCTTTGGCTTTCCTTTTTTCAGTATCAAGTTCTTACAATACCCCGACGTTGAGGCTTTCGGAATTGCGAAGTGGATTGAAGAAGGGTCTTTTCAAGTGGACAATCACAAGGGCATTTTGGACCACTCAAAAAATGAAAGATGGGTAGGTGTGTATGTAAACGGATGGGTGGGAGGAGAACCTCAGGAACTGGTGGAGGGTGCAATAGTCAATTTCGTACAACTAACTTCCAAGTGGAAAGTCATATTCAAAAAACGCTTTCGATACCTTGATCTATGCACCATTATTGTATTTCCACTTGAACAATTTTGTATCCTTCAGCATGCTTCCATTCTTCGAAAACGTGGGGCTAAAAGTTTTACTTACTACTCTCTTTATCTCTTAAACCAACTAAAGTATTCAAAAATCTTCTATCACAATCCAAAACTAATTTCATCTTTTAAAAATTAATCCCCTTGTTACAATCATTCTGGCTTTTAATTTCTAAAGTAATTGAGGATTTATTCCACAACAATCAAATTTGGTTTAATTCCTCTGGTAAAAAATTGAATGAACTCATATGGTGTGCTTCATCATCTAGGTCAAGTTCAA
>JANHAO010006794.1:0-20973 GCA_026873985.1 Saraca asoca
AGAAATTTGCTTGAATCAAATTTGATTTGAATTCACTTACAAAAGATCCTAGTAAAAATAAAATAATTGCTAAATCTAATTGTAGATATTTTAAATCTTATACACTTTGATCCTGCCAAATAAATAACAAACACTAAAACATTTGGTAACATACAAAATTGTTTTTAACATCAAAATCAGAGAAATTAAGATAGCAAATTAATCACACTAGCTAGGTTAACAATCTCAAATGCTAACAATCTCTCCCTTTTTAATGGTGACAAACAATTTTAGATACAGATCAAAGTTTTTGAAAAGCAACAGTTTTTAAATTTTAAAATCCTATTTTAATAAAATCTTATTTTTTGTTCTCCCCCTTTTAAATTTACTTTTATGCACATATCATACGCATCTTTGCTCTATCTTTCCATCTTATTCATATCTCTTATTTTCTTTTCATATCTCCCCCTTTTGAATTGAAAATAACATCTCATTTAAAATCCTTTATTTTCCTTTAACTAAAATCCAAATCCTTCATTCTCACTTTGAAATCTTATCGAAAATCTCATTTCTCCCCCTTTTGACACATCAAAAAGTAATAATGTATCTTTTAAAAAATGTACCAAAAAGAATAGAATATAGTGAATAATCTAGATTAGAATTCAGTACAAAATTTAGTTAGAAGTTAATCAACAGTCATAATATCTAGAATTCAAAATTCAATGTGCTCAAAATATTACAACAATTGTATAATATTAGAATCAAAATATTCAGATACAATATCTAGAATATAGAACATCAGAATACCAAACTACATGATCACCATCAAAATATAATCCAGAACAACAAAAATAATGAAATAGGGGACATAAGACTAAGGGATACAATAGACAAACATCAATACATAACATACTAAGCTTGTGGAGGGTCTTGATAATCCATTTTTTATAGCTCAACCCCCTCATCTTATTCTTACATTCACTGAGTTATCTCACGTAATTGAGTTTCAATTGAATTGAACCACTCATTAACTTGGGTGGTGTGTCTCTAGTTTTCAAGTTCCGTATTAACCATGCGGTCATCCATTGACTTAATCCAATTTTCTTGTTTGTCTAAAATTTTATCCATTTGGTCATTCATATGTTTATGCATTCTTTTTATAACCTCAATTATTCTTGTTTTAGCTTCACTAGATAACCCAACTACTCTTAAGTTTGTGGATACTTCAGTGGTTTGAGGATTTTGTGATCTTTTTCTAGTCCACTTTCCCTGTTCATTTTCTTCTAGTCCCATTTTGTGAAAATGTGATGCATTAATCATAGTAGTTGAATTTATTTGAAAAACTTGATGTTCATCAAAAAAATTTAGTTTGAATTTGGCAAAAATAAGGGTAAAGATCATGCCATAGGGGAAGAAACCAATATCTATTCTTGTTGAACATTCAGTAAAATATTTAAGGATAAAATATGACATATTAAAATCAAATTAATTTTTAATAACCTATATTAAAAATAGTTCATCTTCCACAATTTATGTAAATTTTATGATTCTTGGCAGTATCACCTTACATAAAGCATAATATAAGATCCTATCTTCGGGAGATAAGCCAATAATAAGCAATTTCTCACTTCCATTCTTTAGGGTGGAATAGGGAAAAAGCATCCTAATGGATGATTCCTTGCTATAATTAGGAAAGGATCCTACTGTAAGCTTTGGTTGGTTTGAATCCATGCCAAATTCATTTGCTAAAAATTTTGCATCAATAACTATATGCTTATGCATCACATAACATGAAATTGTATCATCATCAGCAGTAAGGTTTGCATAAAACATTTTTACTAACCTAGGATAGGTGTTTCCCTTATATGTCAAAAATTTATCTAATCTATATTTAGCTAGTAATTTTGGTAAATGAGTTGTCTGCAAGAGTTGTTCACTAAAGCATTTTAGGGGTTCTACCTTTCTGTTTGCAAGTTGGAGCAAGGCAGCATACTCATGTGATGAGTTGAAGTAGGACTCCTTTTCAATAGGTGTTGATGGTTGGGACGCTGACTTTTCCTTTCTTTTTGTTGCAAGCTTAATTTTTTTTGACATTATGTGAAGTTTTTTGGAAAACCTGGGAAATCTAAGTTATTAGGGCTTTGAGGGTTTGATTTGGGATTTTTTATTTTAGGGAGTTTTTGGTGAAATTGTTTAGTTAGAATTGTTTGATGAGGTGTTTCTAATGTTTTTGTGCAAGAAATTTGAGTAAAAAGTGTTGAGGGATCGAGATTTGACTGTGAGAGTGAGAGAAGTTTTTGGGTTAGGTTGAGAGTGAAATACATTAAATGAATTTGAAATCAATTCAGTGTATATAGGATTGTGCTTTGAATCAATTCATGAATTGATTCAGAGAGAAAATATTTAAGAGCGAATCGATTTGGATATGAGTTATTCATAGGATTCTTATATGAATAGATTCTAGAATTGAAGTTTTATTAAAAGTTTTAAGAAATTTTTAAAAGCTTCTCGAAAGATAGGAAAATTTTGTGAATCAATTCATGGTGAAAATTTTTTCGAGGTGAATTGATTCTTGAATCGATTTCGAAATTGAGATAAATCCTAGAAATTTGAATCGATTATTGAATCAATTTAGGAAGTCTTGAACTCAAATTTTCATATAGTTTTGTTTCATAAGTGTTTTCCTAATCTCTTAAACAACCAATGAATAGTTTAATACCATTGACAACTCCATTTACATACCATGTACCTACAAAACAAACTCAAAGGAATCTCTGATGCCTAAGTTAATAATTGCAATGTACAAAATAGTTAAGTATAAAAATAAAAAAGTATCAAAATTTACTAAAGTTGAGGGATTTAACATTTTTTAGTCTTATGGTGAGAGCAACTGTCATCCTAAATCTTAAGTTACTTCCTTGTCTTCTATACGAACTTGCAAGATAAAACTTACACCTGCTTTACTGGTATCCAACTAGTTTTAGGTCTAATTTTGTTAGTAGTCATAACAAAATTTGTTTTGGAAATAGATGTCTTGGGTAACCAAACTAACTTTTCATTAAGTTTAAGCTCCTAGGTTCCATTCCTATAAGGACAGTATTTAATATGGTGTCCTTTATGATTACAATAAAAGCATGTAATATAAGCATAGTATCTTTTTTATCTCTTTCTCTCTCTTTTTTTTTGTTTTTGCTTATATCCTAAGCCTTTCTTGTTCTAAAATTCTTTTTGATTATTCAAAAAGGTGTTAAGTCTCAACTTGCTATTTGTAAAGCCTTGTAATGTTTTTGACAAGCTATCTATTTCTAATTTGTGGGCTTCACACTGATCACATGTCTTACTCTTACTCAACAATTTTTCTACTAGGATATTCAAATCATTATTCTCTTTTTCCATTTGATAGATTTTCTTAATTAGGCTATCATTTTCACTTTTAGAATGCTTCAATTCTTTCTTTGCTTTTAGTAATGAATCATACAATTTAGTGCATAAATCATCAATTTCTTCATCACTAATATCATGATCACTAGAATTATCATCATCAAAAGAATTCAATTCATCATTACAATTAAGTTCATCTCTAGAGTAAAAGAAGGACTCATTACCAAATATCTCATTATGATCATCCAGTTTTGCCATGAGGCAAAGAAGTGCTTCTTCTTCTTTCTCTTCATCTTTTCTAGAATTATTTTCATCTTCCCAAAAAGCTAGATTAGCTTTCTTGAAAGACAATTTTCTTTTTCTTCTTTCATTCTCAAGCTATCTTTTTAAGTAGACTGGGCAATCTAGTTTAATGTGTCCAGGTTTTTTGCATTGAAAACAAGTCGGAGTAGTGCTGACATCAGAGTTTCCTTGATCAGTTTTATTGTAATTTCTTTTTTATGGTACTATTTTTCACTTCTCTCTACTCCTCTTTTCTCTAAGAATTCTTTGCAATTTTTTGCTCAACAAGGCCATATCTTCTTTATCAACTACATTTACATCACTCTCTGGTTCTTCTTCATCAAATTCAATTGTCTTTGTAGCTTTCAGTGCTGAAGTTTTCTTCTTTTTATCATCACCATTTTTCTTATATCTCTTCGGTTCTAGCTCATACTCTTCTAGATTTTTGTTAAGCTCCTGAATGGTTGGCATCCCCTCTTAAGTGATTCCTTGATGGTTGTCACCTTTGGTTGCTATTCTTCTATTGCAGACCTCAAAATTTTGAGCATTGAATTTGCATTGTCAAATTTTCTTCCAAGTAGCAAAAGTTAATTAGTTATAGCAGTGAATCTTTGGATAAAGCCTCTAATTGATTCACCTTCTTCCATTTTGAACATTTCATATTCAGAAATTAACACATGCACTTTAGATGCCTTAACCTATATAGTTTTTACATGTGCTACTTCTAAAGTATCCCAAATTTGTTTAACAATAGTGTAGCTATAAATCCTTTCATATTCATTAGGAGAAAGTGAGTTGGAGATAATCCATTTGACCTTGGAGGCAAGGAGGTTTCTCTTCCTTTCCTTTTTAGTCCAAAGTCACTTAGGTTTAGGATTTACAATCCCACTAATCAAGGTTTTAGTTAGATCATATCATCCTTTATAATTTCCCATATATCTATATTAGTAGCTTCAATAAAATCTCTAATTTTCTACTTCCAATAGGTATAGTGATGTCCATTAAAACTAGGGGATTTATATAAAGAAGGACATTCAGGTAACAATGTGAAACTAGAATTCATAATCTCTTTAAAAATAAAAGAGTATCAAGAGCCAAAAGCTCTAATACCAATTGTAGGTCCCAAAAATATAGATCTCGCCCTTTTTTACAAACATAAAATATATATACTCTTTTGAAATAGATTGGATTCTTTTTAATTTGTAAAGGGAAAATCTTTCAAGAAAAATTGTATTTGGAAGCTTATTGGATAATCAAGAACTTAATTGAATAATCAGGATTGAATTGAGGATACTAATAGATATGATAATGGATTAAGAATCAATTAAACAATTAAAACAAATTACATGAGAGTGCAATAGAAACTATTTAACAATTTTAGTAGAAATAGTTTAAAAATAGAATTGCAGTGAACCAGTATTGCAGCAAAATATAATTAGGTAGAAAAGATAAATTGTACAGTATTATAAAGATCAATAAAGAACAATAAAGACACAGAGATTTTTAAAGTGGTTCAACTTCATCTAAGACCATAGATGAAGTCTACATCCACTGGACAGTCCTTAACTAGATTGTCTCTTTTTATTAAAACCACAATAAGAATTAACTGGGCTCCTAAACAGCTAATTCATACAACAAGATTTAGACTGGGCTCTTGCTTAACCTATTACACAAGATTTAACAGGGCTTTTATTAACCTAGATACAACAATTCTTTTATCTCCTATAGGCTATGATCTACCTTATAACCTAGAGATATTCCAAGAATTCTTTACAATCTTCAACTAACTATGATCAACCTTACAACTAAAGAAGATGCAAAGGGAAGATCAACCGCTTCCTTTGTATCTTCGATTTCTATCAACCTAGAGATCTGAAATAGAAAATAAGAATAGGATAAGAAAATACAATACCAAATTTGATATGAATATCTCAAATATCTAATGTGAATTTCTCCTCAATTTTAATTCAAGATCTTTTGAATTATGAAATCTAACGAGATAGATGATAAATATGATTAAACTCTGATAGCTCTACTTTTTCCACTTAAAGAAATGTGAAAGTTATGAAACTAAATAAGTTTGAAATAAGGTTAGAAGTATTTATAGTTATTGCAACTGACATTTGAAAAATAACTAACTTTCTGTCCATGAATCGATTTAGAGTGGTTACCAACTAATGAATCGATTCATTTATGAATATCATAAAGATGTTGTTGATCGAATCGATGTATGAATTGAGTCATAGTATTATATGAATAGGCCTTGAATCGATTTACCTAATCAATTCAAGAAAGATTCCTTACCTTCGGTAAGAAATGTTTTTCAAAACTTTTCTTCATGAATCAATTGTTGAATCGATTCGAGTACATTTTCATAAGATCATCAGCATAAATCGATTCATGAATTAATTCATATAGTGAAAAATAGTTTTCATGAAGCTTGCACTTATGAAAAATCATTTGAAAATATTATTTGAAAAATATTTGATTTTAGCTCACTTCAAGTGATTTATTTCTATCTCAATGTATCAATTACAAGAAATTTGCTTGAATAAAATTTGATTTGAATTCACTTAAAAAAGATCCTAGTAAAAATAAAATAATTACTAAATCTAATTGTAGATCTTTTGAATCTTATACACTTTGATCCTGCAAAACAAATAACAAACACTAAAACATTTAGTTAAATACAAAATTGTTTTTAACATCAAAACCAAAGAAATTAAGATAGCAAATTAATCACACTAGCCAGATTAACAATCTCAAATGCTAACAATAAGATGAGACTCCAAGTCATGTATAAACATGTAGAGAAAGATCAAGTAAGATTAGTAAGATAAAAAGGATTAGAGATGCATGCTAATGATTGTAGGTTTATAATACTTATTATATATGAATATATGATCAAAATGTTTTCAACCTAGAGTTAGATTGGGAATTTTCTTCTCACTAAATACCTGTGGTTTACTCACCCATTCCATTAACAGTTGTAGGTTATTGAAATTCTTGAGGAATATCTCAGTTAGAGGAGACTCTTCATGTTATATGTGCATGATTTAAGTACATGGTTTTCTTAGTTACTTTTTAGTGATTGTGTTCACTCAACCAAACAAAGATCTAACAATTTTATGATCTGTGATTTATAGAAAAGATTATATTTATTTTAAAATTAAGGAAATATTTTATAAAAATGATTTTATTTAAAATATTAAATATCATGGATTTACATGCAATTATATTTCAATATTATTTTCATGATTTTCAAAATGAAAAGGTCTTTATGAAAAGATAATGCTCATGGCTTTGTAGGTCACTATTGAATGATTCATACCAATCACATTCCCAAAATTCAGGATGTGACATTATAACACCCCAAGCGTTAACCTAATTGGACTTAAACATGAGGTCTAAAATGGTGGCTAGTTGACCATAAGCTCGGTCCCTAAGGGTGGACTAGCTGGTTGACTGATCATTAAGAGGGATTCAACCTGTCAATGTCAAGTTAGGCAAAACTCAACACATGAAATTTGAGATGATAGAATCTTAGTGCAATCAGGTCGTCAACTAGAGCTAAAACCCTGTCGAGAAGTAGTTTTAGCTTACACCCAATCTAAAAACCTAAGTCTGAGGTAAAATGATCAAATCAAATGTGAATTTGATTCTCTTTTATCTCATTTTTCTAATAAATTTTAATTAGTGAATTCTTTAGATCATAAGTGATTATAACAATACATTTATGCCTAAGACCAAATGATAGGAACTTCCTTACTATTAGGTGGGTGGGAATTCTACCCTTTGGCTCCTTTTTTGTATAAAGGATATTATTTTTGAAGTTATCCCAAATTATTTTTGTTGTGTTGGGAATTGAGAATCATGTCTAAGAATTTAATTAGTATAAATTTTGGAAGAAAGTGTGGATAACATTAGGCCTAAATAAATTTAGTTAATATTGATCAGATAGAAATACTAGAAGGATTACCAATGGGATTTTAGATTTAAGTTAGATTTTAGGACATTGTATTCCTACTTGTTCACCTATGTGCTTTCTTGAATGATTGATTGTAAAAAGGTGAAAGGGAATGAGAAATAGAAGGGATGTCAAGTTAGGAGATTCTTAAAAACTTAACTTTGCATAATCAAATGAGTATAAACTTTCAGGTTTTTCTTTATTTTCAAAATAGATGAATTTTTAAGGAATTCTTTAAAATTTTATTTTTACGTCATGTTTCAATTCTTCAAACAATTATTTTAAGTTTCACAAGATTCTTAGATAAGCTTTATTTACAAAATAAAAAAATTATTAATGTTTTAAAAAACTATTTGATTATACTATTATTTTATTTTAAATTTAATTTATTTATTTTATTAGGATAAATTTGTATTACTTTTATGTGTTTGAATATGCATTATATTTTCAAGGAATAAAGGTGTTTCTTGAGAAAAAAATTTTATATTTATATTTTTTACATTTCATAATCATTTAGTGTGCATTAAAAAGAACATGATAGAATTAGAAATTTAAGGAAATATAGTAGACTAGTAGGTAAGGGTAGTTAAAAGGATTTCAATAGAAAATCCGAAAACATATTTGTAAGACTTAGAGATGTTTGTGCGTGAGAACTAGTATGTTGAAAGTGGGATCTAGAAGACTTACATAGATTAGGAGATATAAAATTCATTAAAATATTTTATCACATGGTTGCATAAGCCTATGACTCTAATGTGGTATAAAAGGACACAAAACTTAAGGAACTTTACTAATAACTCGAGGGACATATGATTTATTCTCAAGGAACATTTAGTAGACATCGCTCTTCCATTGATCTACTAATGCTAATATAATATGTTATGATAGATTTATGATTGATGAGATGATTGCTTGGATTACATTTATGTGTGATCAAAGATAGTAGATTTAAGTATGGATAAAAAGATAAAGAGGATTTGAAATGTATGTGATCTATGGATATTATATGTGTATTTATATACTTATTAATTATATGGATTATATTTATATGCATGACTAAAATATTTTTCAACCCAAAGATGGGTTAGTTATCTCTGCTCGGTGAGTACTCAAGTTGCACTAATTCAATTTATTAACATTTTTCAAGTTAATAAAATTATGAAAGTTATCTCAATTATGAGATACTTCATAGATTACATGTGATTGATATTAGGTATGTGGTCTCTTTGATTTATTTTAGTGGTTAGTGTCCGTCTAGCCAAACAAGATATTCTAATTTATGGATTACAACTTCTCATAAAAGAATTCATTTATTTTAAAGGAATTAGAGATTATTTATTTTTCAAATGATTTTCAATAAAATCTTGCATATCATGAATTTTAGATAAAAAGGTCCAAAATCATATTTTCCACATTGTTTTCATTAGAAAAGGATTTCTAAAATGGATATGCTCATGGGTTCGTAGGTCACCACTTGGTGATTCATGTCAACCACTTCCCTTGGTTTCAGAATGTAACAAACAGCCCCGTTGTTAATAATTTAGTTTAGAAGAAAATTCATTTACAAACTAGCTAAATTTTGCGTTAAAATTATTTAGAAAGATTCATGGATGGCTCATATTTTTTTTATTTTTAACTAAAATTTTAATATTTTTAGTTTTTTGAAACCTTCATGGAGTTATTTGTGGAATTTAAAACAACAAAGGATTATGTGGCACTAAGCCTTACTTTAGGGGTTATTATTATTATTATTATTATTATTATTATTATTATTATTATTAAGAAACGGGTGAAGTGTAGGATTCTAAACAATGCCTAAAGTTGTTATATGAGATAAGCCAAGGGGGATTAAGATCTCATAAGAGTTTAGGTTATAAGAGTTTCTTGTATAAGCTGTACTATTATAATAGATGCTATCTAAAATAACCTAATTTGTAATTGGGTATATACTTTGACAAGCACTTATTATTGTTGTATATTTGTTTGGATAAATAACTATTAAAACACTTATAATTATTGAAATTACTAAAAAAAAGATATCTAAATATTGATTATTATGAAATTTTAAATAAATAAAAAATATACCAATTTGTCATGTCTATTATTTTGTCTAGTTACTACTTATACAAGTGTATATTTTAAATAGTTAATGTCTTCATAAAAAAAAATATATGATTTACATAATACAATTAGTTAAAAAAAATAATGTAGAGAATATAAACATTAAATTTAGAAGACACCATAAAAAATAAAGCAAGTAAAATTAGAATTCTAAACGGCCCTCATTTATGGAATAAGATAGAAATTCTAGATGTTTTAGGTTTGATGGTTTTATACTTTTATTATATTTTATGATATCATAATAGTTTTCTATAAATTTTTAAGAATGAAGAAAGCTAAAAGTTCTCGATCTCGTTGATATTTTTAGGGGTATGAATTGAAATTTTTGTAATTTATTAAGGGACTTTGTGTTTAAAATTATCATAAAAACAACTCTTGAATAAGTTGTTCCTAACTTCCAAAATAGTTTTTTTCTTTTTTGGTAAGTTACATGAACAAGCTTACAAAAATAAGCTCCAATAAGACAATTAAGTTCTCCTTCCCTAATGAACCTACTTTTATCTTCCAAGGAAATTGTAGCGATGTGAAGGTTGGTTTAGTGTCAGCCACAGAAATAAGGAGAATGATGAGGAAAGGATGTCAAGCATTCTTGGACAAAGTGAAAATTGTGGAAAAGCCTACACCTAAGCTAGAATACGTTCCAATGGTGTCTAAGTACCCAAACATACTTTTAGGTGAATTGCTAAGGTTACCACCAAACAGAGAAATAGAATTTGAAATCGATTTGGTACCTAGAACTCAACTCATCTTTAGACCACCCTATAAGATGACACCAACAGAATTGAAAGAGTTGAAGTTGCAATTGCAAGATCTTATAAAGCAAAATTATATCCAATCAAGTACCTCACCTTAGGGTGCTCCAGTTCTACTTATCAAGAAGAATGACAGATCAATGCAACTATGCATAGATTACTACCAGTTGAACAAAATAATGATTAAGAACATGTATCCACTACTAAGGATCAACAACCTTTTTGACCAACTCCAAGGAGCCAATTGTTTTTACAATGTGGATTTTCATTCAAGGTACCACTAATTGAAGATTTGAGAGGAACATAAACCAATGCACCAGCAAGGTTCATGGACTTGATGAACTAAGTCTTCAGGCCATTCCTTGATCGATTTGTCATTATTTTCATAGACAATATCCTTATTTACTCAAAGAGTGAAGAGGAACATGCCCAACATCTGAGTATAGTCCTCCAAAATTTAAGGAAACACTAGTTGTATGCCAAGTTCTCTAAGTGTATTTTTTGAGACAAAGGTTGGTATTTTTGGAGCATGCAATTTCAAAAAATAGTATTAGTGTAAATCCTCAAATGATTGAGGCAGTGTAGAATTGGCCAAGGCCAACCATAGTCACAAAGATTAGGAGTTTCTTGAGATTCATAAGATACTATAGACTATTTGTATAGGATTTTTCTCACCTAGCAACATCTTTAACCTAGTTAACCCAAAAAGGAGTGAAGCTTGAATAAATGAACAAGTTTGAAGAGAGTTTCAAGAGACCAAAAGAGTGTCTTACCTTAGCCCCAATTTTGACTTTATCCTCTAAAACAAGGGAATATTAGATGTATTATGATGCATCAAGGATTAGTTTAAGATATGTTTTGATGCAATACAGAAAAGTAATAACGTGGATCATAGCAACTAAAGGTACATGAAAAGAATTATCCGACATATGACTTGGAAATAACAGCTATAGTTTTTGTATTAAAACTATATAGACATTATTTGTATGGAAAGTCTTGCAAAATCTTCACAAACCACAAGAGTTTCAAGTATATCTTCGGGCAGAAAGACCTCAACCTTTAATAAAGATGGTGGATAGAATTGGTCAAAGACTATGATTGCAATATCCAGTGCCACCCAATAAGGCTAACATGGTAGTTAACACACTTGGTTGTAAATCAGCAAGCAGTCTACCTCATATAAGCCTGGAGAGATAAGATATGATAAAGGTCATGCAGAGGTTGGAAAAGAGTGAAATACAACTAGAAGTATGAGAACCAAGAGTATTGATGGCCAGTGTGCAAGCATGTTCACCATTAGTGAAGCAAATTAAGGTTGCTTAGTTTATGGACCCCAAAGCAATTGAGTTACAAGAAAAAGCTAAGCAAAAGCCAGAGATCAAGATCTTAGTGGATCGGACTAGGATCAAAAAGTATCAAGACCAATTATGATTTCCAAAGACTAGAGTGTTAAGAGAAGAATTGATGAGGATAAGTCATATGTCCTCTTATACCATACACCCAAAAGCTACTAAGATATATCGAGATCTTATAAAGAAGGAAATGGAATTCATAATTAGATGCCTTACTTGTCAACAAGTGAAGCTAGAATATTAAAGACCAATAAGGCTATTACAAAGTATTAAAATCCCATAATGGAAGTGGGATAGCACAATTACAGATTTTGTCATGGAACTTCCTAAGTCTGTAAAGTGACATGATTTGATTTAGTTCATTATTACAAATTAACTAATACGGCACATTTTTTCCCAATTAAGACCATATACAATCTGGAGCAATATGCTAAGCTTTTTTTAAATGAAATAGTTTCATTACATGGAATACCCACTTTGATTATCTCAAATAGAGAGACATCATTCATGTCACACTATTTACGTACACAAATTAAGTTTAATACAACATTTTGCTCTCAAACAGATGGCTAGTCTGAGTGAACTATTCAAATCCTAAAAGATATATTGAGGATGTTTGTCCAAGAGAACTAGATGGGATATTTACCTCTTGTAGAGTTCTCATATAATGATAGTTTTCATACAAGTATTCAGATCACACCTTTTGAAAGCCTTTATAAAAAGAAGTGTCGAACACCAATGGGATGGTTTGAAAGGGGGAAAATGCCATCATAGGACCAGAATTAGTTCAAGATGCACTAAAGAAAGTTCAAATCATACGAGATCAAATTCTAATAGCTTAGAGTAGGCAAAAGGCTTATGTGAACAAAAGAAGGCACCCACTTGAATTTCAAAAAAAGGATTAGCTCTTCCTAAAGATTTCTCCCTTGAGAGGCATAATGCGCTTCAAAAAATAAGGGAAACTTAGCCCTTATCATAGGTCCATACATGATACTTAAGCAAAAAGGAGCATCTACCTATTGCTTCAATATTTGTCTAGAGTTGGATGGTATTCATCTTGTTTTTCATGTGTCTATGCTCCAAAAATATATGCTAAACAAAGGTCATGTACTTCCTTAGATTCCTAATGATATAAAATTGAAATGATGTATGAAGTCAGGTTCATGGCCATTCTTGAAGTTGAATGACTATAGTTGAAGGATGTTCCCTTAGTCAAGATACTATGGGACATAAATGGAAAGCATAAGATCATTAGGGAACTTGAATTAGCCATACGACTGAAATATCTAGACTTCTTAGGTAAAAGTTTATGATAAATAGTAAAGTATAATTGATGAGTAAATGTTAAAGAATGTATCTATGAATTGTATATTATGTGTTGTCTATGTAAATGGAATTAGAATGGACAATTCGAGGATGAATTGTCTAAAGGGGGAGAATTTGTAACATCACCTATGCATAGGCTTAGACTAGAATAGACCAAGCTAGTGTAAAAAGGATTAAATTAGATTTCATAACTCAAAATCCAAAAGGAGATAGAACCACAAGACTTCATAGATTGAGGTTTTAGGCCATGAGCAACCTTAGAAACTGAGCTAACTAATTAACTATGTCATAAAGGCAGTCAACCAGTCTATACAATCTCACAAGGTCGACTAGCCGTGTAAAGGCAAGTTGACTATGTGCCTTTTTAAGCGTATATAAGGAGCAACCCCTGTGACATTTTTCACAACTCTCATTTCCAATTGAGTAGCTCCCAGAGAGCATTGCTCAACTAAAAAAGGTTCTAGTTTGTGCTTTTTAGGGGTGTGAGCCTAAGGTAAGGGTTTTGGCTTAAAAAGGCAAAATACATTCATTAAGTTCTTTTCTTTCTTAGTTTTTTTTTATCTTCTTTTAATTGTCACAATTTTTCTAATAGTCAAAGGCTCAAGTCAAAACTAGGGTAAGGGCTTCGAGGGTAGGTTTAGGGGATTTTCTCCTACTAAGGTGAGTGATTTTTTACTTTTCTAGCTTCATTTTATGTGTAAAATTATATTTTAAAAATAACCAAAAAGGTATTTTTTTTGTCTATTAGGGAATTACAGGAATTAGATAAATGTTTTTAGACTCATAATTAGAATTATGAGGATGTTTGTATATATGATTATATGTATGTATAAGAAGGTAAGGCTTAGCTGTTGTCTTTACATAAAGTTTGAAATTAAATGATGGTTAGAATATTTATTAAGTTTGATCTTAGTTAATAATTAACTAGATTATTTTTTTACTAGAAATGAATGGGTAAGATAGGCATAGTTAGCCTCAAGAAAATATAAAGGATGGATGTGCTTGTCAATTAACACAAAGAGGTGGATACTAAAGGACCTATATGTACTAGGAGATGTACATGTGGTCTCCTATATGATAGAAGGCTACGAGATAGATAGTCTCCCATATGATAAGGTGTTATAGGGCAAATGGTCACCTATACAATAAGGGATTATAGGACAGATGGTCACCCATGCAATAGGAGGTCATGGGATATGGTGTGATTAGACATAAATAGTTATTAAAAGTCCCAAAGGACAAGTTAAAGTAAAGTTAAAGTTAATAAGACATCGGTCCTACTAATAATCCATTGTGTCAATATAATCTATGTGATGAGTTTTATAGGGAACAATAGAATCATTACATCAAAGCTTCTAAGTATGTTATGTTTTACATATGATTTTTCAAAGATAAGAAAAGTTATAATTTAAATATTTTTATGATTATGTATATATGAACGTGTTATATAAGTTTTATGGCCAAAAGGATTTTCAATCCAAATGAGGGTAGAAACCCTTACTTCACTAAGTACTTAGCTTATACTCACCTCTTAATTTATTATATTTTTCATATGCATAGAACTTCAAAGATCCTAATTAAGCAGGACCCCTTCCTACTTACTAGAGGTAGAAAACATGTTCAATATATAGGTTAGTCAAAGTAAAAAGCTAGCAGTTAGCCATACCAGCCCAATAGCAATTCTGAGTCATGAACATCTTTTAAGAAACTTTTTCATCTTTTGATTATTTATGTTTCTGTTGCATACATTTTCATACAGATTGATTTAAAATGCACACATTACTATTGTTTATTCAAACATTTAATAAAATATTTTATTGCATTATGATTTATGAGCCATAGGTTCATAAGTCATCCCTAAGTGATCCATACCACTCACATTTCCCTAGAAGTGGGGATGTGACAATTAGCTAGACAAAACTTGTAATTAAGTTAAAATAAAATACATCTAGTAGATCAAACATTATCTTTACTTTGATTGGATCAATTTGGTGGGTGATTGA
Source organism: Saraca asoca (assembly GCA_026873985.1). Lineage (NCBI taxonomy): Eukaryota > Viridiplantae > Streptophyta > Magnoliopsida > Fabales > Fabaceae > Saraca > Saraca asoca. The sequence goes on from JANHAO010006794.1 coordinate 15,164, forward strand.
CGACACATTCAAACTCCGATAGCTAATTATATTTTCAAAGTCAATTTCAACAAATCTATCACCCTGTTGTTGGTGTTTGTTTGCAAAAACTATAAATTCTCGTTTCAAAATTCAAATTAATAATTGTATTTAATAGAAATAAAAATTTAAGATGTGCCTATTGGAAAGAAACAATAGTTATCATTAGTGGATTCATATTCTCTCTAGTAAAGGGAGTTGTAATTAAAAGCCCACTCACCATCCATCTTGCTTCAAAAGATCTCAACCATTAAAGTGCAACTCATGATTTCACTTAAATGGGCCTCTTTTTTTCGTTTTCTTTCCAATGAAACTCATCATTTCACTCGAGTCAATTTTTCCATTTTTTTTATTTATCTTCCTATCTATTAGCCTAGATTACCCTAGCTACACACATTCCTTAGTTTTGATATTGAAAAATAATTTTAATCATTTTTTCACATTATTTGATATTATGCTTTACTACTTTAATTTGTTTTACAAGTTTTCAAAGTATATACAATTGTGATTCAAGAAGATCGACATTAGAATTAGGAATTATTTTATCTTTTTAGGATCTCTTGTAAATGAATTTCAAATAATCTTTGATTCAATCAAATATTTTTTAAATGAAGTAGAAAAACCATTTGAAGAAAACAAAATTTTATAAAACTATTTTTCACTTCACAAATCGATTTTCACATCCATTTCTATTTTAAAAATGTCTACACATTGATGTTCACATCGATTCCTAAAGAATAGTTTTCAAAATTGTTTCAAAGTGAAGGTTAAGAAAAAGTCTTACTTCGATGCAATAATCGATGTAAAAGCTGTGAATAACAAATTATACTTTGATTACCACATCGATTAATTAGTTGTAACCACTTGTAATTGATTTTATAATCGATGCAACAACTGAAAATTAGTTATTGTTGACGTCAGATTTTGGTAATAATCCAAATTCTAGCCAACGGGGGGATTCTTATGGGATCTCTGGCCCTTTCTAGTTTAAACACAACAAAACAACAAGATAAACAAAGAAGAAGGGAACAGCAGAGAAGGAGACACAAGATTTGACGTGGTTCAGCCAAATCCAGGTATCACTGGACCCTACGTCCATGGTAGCGTGATATTGAAATGGTGTTTTTACTGAGTTACAACACTCAGATTTTCCTCTCTATTTTGGTAGAGTTTCTACTAGTTTTTCTCAGATCCCCCCTTACAGAAGGCTCCTTCCTCATATTTATAAAGGAGAGGAGGTTACAATGGTAATTATATATGCAATAAATCTATTACATGAGCATTTAATGTATAAGACAGAATATATAGACTAAATCTCCTTTTTTTAGCCACTGCATATTTGTCTTTTGCAGGCAAGCTCCATTTGTCTGTTGGAGCAAGGCAAGATTTGGTCTTCTATCTGGCGAGCTATGTGTCACTACTCGTACTTTACTGATCGGATTGCACAGTCCGGGGCTGTGGAGATTATTAAGAAGGAGATGTTGAACTTGTTCTATCGGGCCCAAGTACGAGTCGAGGCATCGCGCTCACAACGCAGATTGAAAGTGTAGCAATCTGGACAATTCTCCTGACTAGTCCTTTTGTTGCTCTTAGGCTTTTTGCACGTCCATCCAAGATGAACCAATTTTTACATGTAACATAAGCCCCCCAACTCTCAGCTCATGCTGTAGGCTAGGAGTTGAAACTCTTCAATTTTTGATCAGTCAAAGTCTTCTCCCAAGACTGTTGTTTCATCTGCTCTAGGCCATGCTCCTCATAGCCTTTTTCAAGGCCATAAATGATGACGGTTAGGGGAAGTGAATCTGGATTCTTTGATTGAGCCGGCCCTAGCTCTATATAAGGGAAAGGCAATCCCTTTTACCACTGCACTGAGCAAACCATGGAGTTTCCTGATAAATCACCACCATTTTCGATGTTCTATCCCTCCGTTGAGGTATGTATGGTCTGCTGCATAGAGAATTTGGAAGACTCGGCTTCTCTGCTAACATGGAGAGATCTCATATAGATCTTAAATTACATCCTCTCGGCTTTGCCATGAGGCAGTTGTTTGGCCAGCCAAGCTCTTGACGCTTCCTGACACGTTTCCTTCACGAACTAGAAGGGGAGCTAGAGGGTGGAGAAAATAAAGAGCTTTGGTGTCGCCGCTGATTGTGCATTGGAAGAAGAAAGTTACAGCGCATGGGCTCTAATAAGCTAAGGTGTGGCCATTCGTGGCTGGTTCCTCTTCTTAGTCATAGGTTTTCCCTTTTGTATTTTGATTAGCCTGCAATTAAGGCTTTCTGATGTATATATGCCCCATTAAGGTCTCTTAATGAATAAAGCTTCAGCTTCTTTCTATGACTTTCTGTTTGTCATCTTGTTTCTCATATGAACATTTTTGGTTTGAATAATCTATGCAACCTGCGCATAGTCAGGAGTTAGCATGAGTTGTAGACTAGAGCAATCTCGTACTCGGGTCGATCCTGTGGCCAAATAAATAGGCAAGTTAGTATGAGAAATATAAAATAATAAGATAAGTTCACATGAAAGTTGCAAAATTAAGGTGAGCGATCTCTTGCTCAGGCTGATCTCGTGGCCAAATAGATACGTTCGCATGAGAGCTACGAAATTAATAAGTGCACATAAGAGCTGTGACTTTAATAAGTGCACATAAGAGCTGCCACTTTAATAAGTGAGCGATCTTGTGCTCGGGTAGACCTTATGGCCAAATAAATACATTCGCATGAGAGCTGTGAAATTAATAAATGCTCATGAGAGCTGCCACTTAATTGATTCACACGAGAGGTGCGAAATTAGAGTTGGTCGATCTTGTGGCCGGGGCGATCTTGTGCCCAAATAAAGGGGTGACCGATCTTGTGACCAGGGTGATCTTGTGCCCAAATAAAAGGGTGACTGATCTTGTGCCCAAATAAAATAGGGTGCTAGTTAGGCGGATCACCTACTTGAAGAAAAGTTTAAAATTAGTAGTCATATTCAAAATATTTACATAATTTATAAAAGAGTACAAGAGTTTAAAAGATCGTCCTGATAGTAGGAGATTGCTCTTGCTCAGTGTCCCGTTGGGATGGCTCAAGCCGCTGCCTCGAAGGCTGCACAACGTAGCCTTACAAATGACCTCTCTTGATGAGATCCTCTATAGCATCTCTTAGCGCCCAGCACTCTGAGGTGATGTGCCCGAACTCATTGTGGAACGCACAAAATTTCCCTTGGTTAAGTCTGGACTTGCTGGGAGTCTTCAAGGGTGGAGGCTTTCCAAAGTCCTCTTTGTCCCTTTCCATTGCAAAGATCTTGTCCTGAGTATCTGACAGAATGCTGTAAGTGTTGTGACAACATGAGAATTAGGGTCGTTCATCCTTGCTCTTTTTAGTGAGCTGGCACTTGGGGCTATCATTCCCATTCCCATGGTTAATCCTCTTCTTGCCCTGAACCAAGCTACTCGTTTCAATTTTCTGTGGATCGAAAGTCTCTTCCCATCTGACTTGTTTCGTGGCCCGCTAGTAGAATTCACCTAAGTTGCTAATCGGGGACTTATACAGACTCTTGAACAGCTTTCCATCTCTGTGCAGTCCCACTAAAATGACAGTTAGAATATCCTTATCTGAAGGCTTCTCAACATTGTTGACCTCGTGCCTGAAGCGAGCGATATAGTCTTTCAACATTTCCTGTTTACCCTGGAAGACCGTGGTAAGATGGCATGGGGGCACGAGTTGCTTCCGCAGTGCTCGGTACTGATCAATAAACTTTTCCTAGCATTCCTCCCAACTGTTAATGCTGTGAGCTAGGAGGTTCCTGAACCACACTCGAGGAACTTCACCTAAAGTAGCAGGGAAGATGTGGCTCCTGATCAAGGGGTTACAGGCTTGTAGATCCATCTGGATGTTGAACAGGTCCAAATGGTTGTGCGGGTCACTATCTCTATCATATAGCGGAATGGCTGAAACTTTGAGCTTGCACGGAAGGGGTTCTTCCATGATCTCTTTAGAAAAAGGGGTCTGCTCCCCAAAGCGGCTTCGGTCACTTTGAGCCTGAGGATGCTCCTCCAAATGCTTGACTCTTTGAAGGAGGTCTCCCACCAAAATGTCCAAGCCCCCTAGTCCTTGGCTAGAGACTTGGTGGTTTGGTTCACTGTTCCGGCTATGTGGATGGCGATGCGAAGTCTACTCCTGGTTGGCTTCACCAAAGTGTTCAACCTCAGATGCGGTGGTCTCAGCCCGCCCTTTCACATTCTGAGCTTATGCTTGCACTAACATTGTGACTATTTTAGCCAGCTCTCCCATCATGTGCTCAAGTTTCTCCTAACATTGGAGCCAGGTTTGTAGTCCATCGACACCGTTGGCAGCGAGAATAGGTTACGTTGAGCTGGCTAGAGGGATGCCAATATTTACTCTGATGATGGGAGCAGTGGACAAATTTGTCATTGAGACATGGCCATCCGGAAGATGGGGCTACGCATTGAAGGCTCTAGTGGCTCTTCCCTTGGCCATTGCAGTAGGAAGCGAACCAGAATAGGTGATATCCTCACAGATGGCCCCAAAATGTTGACATCAGATTTTGGTAATGATCCAAACTCCGGCCAACGGGAGGATTCTTACATGATCTCTAGCCTTTTCTGGTTCAAACACAACAAAATAATAAGATAAACAAAGAAGAAAGGAAGAGCAGAGAAGGAGACACAAGATTTAATGTGGTTCGGCCAAATCTGAGTATCATCGGACCCTACGTCCACGGTAGCATGATATTGAAATAGTGTTTTCATAGAGTTACAATACTCAGATTTCCTTCTCTATTTTGACAGAGTTTCTACTAGTTTTTCTCGGATCCCCCCTTACAAAAGGCTCTTTCCCCATATTTATAGAGGAGAGGAGGTTACAATGGTAATTACATATGCAGTAACTCTATTACATCAGCATTTAATGTACAAGACAGAATATATAGACTAAATCTCTTTTTTCGTCACTATAGATTTGTCTTCCACAGGCAGGCTCCATTTGTCCGTTGGAGCAAGGCAAGACTTGGTCTTCTGTCTGGTGAGCTATGCGTCGCTACTCACACTTTGCTAACTAGATCGCACAGTTTGGGGTCGTGCAAATCATTAGGAAGGAGATGTCAAACTTGTTCTATCGGGTTCGAGTTTGAGCTGAGGCTTCGCGCTTGTAATGCAGATTGAAGGTGTAGCGATCTGGACAATTCTCCTGACTGATCCTTTTGTTGCTCTTGGGCTTTTCGCATGTCGATCCAAGATGAACTGATTTTTACATATAATAGTTATTCTATCACAAATGATTACAGTAGTTACAATAGCCTAACTGCCTTCATTATTTAAAAGATTTTTTCAATTTTCTTCATAACAACAACTTAAAGTGCAAAAATATATGATAAAAGTGATATACAAGTTTTCTCTCTACTTCATCAAGCTTTTGAGATTTGATCAAAGATTAATAGAGTTCATCTTAGATGGTTTAAGATTTCATCTCAAATTGTGGTATTGTATCTCTTAACTTTTCCTTTTTCATTTCTTTTAGATTTCTAGGAATTTAGAAATCTATATAGGTTAGCAAAAGTCTGTTCAATTCTTGTGTTTTTGTTTAGATTTAGATGAGCCTGTTATAATTTTTCTAGATTAGCAAGAAGCTTGTTTAATTTCTTGTGTTATTTTGATGTAAACTAGCATTTCAGGAGCCTAGTAAATCCTGATGGTTTTGTTTTCAATTGAAAAGGTCTTTTGGTTGAGAAAGATCAAGTGGAGTAGACTTGAATTGCAGTTTCAATTCAAGTTGAACCACTTTAAAAAC
>JANHAO010006795.1:0-20895 GCA_026873985.1 Saraca asoca
TCGGGCACACCTGGTGCATAAGCACTAAGCCTCCAGAGCTCGCTATCCAATAGCTCAGGCACACCTGGTGCATAAGCACTAAGCCTTCAGAGCTCTCATCCAAGCAGCTCGGGCACACCTGGTGCATCAGCACTAAGCCTCTAAAGCTCGCTATCCAATAGCTCGGGCACACCTGGTGCATAAGCACTAAGCCTCCAGAGCTCTCATCCAAGTAGCTCGGGCACACTTAGTGCATTAGCACTAAGCCTCCAGAGCTTGCTATCCAATAGCTCAGGCACACCTGGTGCATAAGCACTAAGCCTACAAAGCTCTCATCCAAATAGCTCGGGCACACCTGGTGCATAAGCACTAAGCCTCCAAACTCTGTTTACCTCTTAGTTAGGCCCACTTTACTGCCCCAATAAAGCAACGGACAATGCCAATAATCTAGGCTAAGTCAATCCTATAAAGGAAACTCCTCTCTTAATTAAACCCAAAGCAGGCATGAGCGCCTGTAAAACATGCAAAAATTAGACAATAAATGTCATTGGCCACCTACGGCCATTGCAAAGATATGCTAGTGATCATTGGGCAAATCAAACTACTAAGATGGTATCTTCTCCTTAGAAAGCACATTGGAAACTCTTAGCTTGCAAGGCTAGCTACGAGTCGGGGGGCTGATGTTGTGGGGATTCTTCGGACAGATAGCGAGAGGTCCAGAAGGAAAAGGAGTGGCCCAAACTAAGACAAGGCTGCTGGGGGCCTCGCGGCAGGCCGTCAAGCATGCAGTTGTGAGCTCTAGATGAAAAGGACACTGGCGAGCTCTCCTCCGTGCCTAGGGAATCGATCAAATACTTGACAGGCGCCATCTAAAGCACTCTATCAGCCCGTAGCCCCCAAAGATCCGACCATGATTTGCCCAGTATTTATTACTTGTCGTCTAGAATTTAATGCTTGCACAAATGTAATCATAGTTGTATACGAATAAACTATTATTATCTATTGTAATCCCTTCCCATGAAAAGGGGGACGAGAAGGCTATAAAAAAGGTGAAAAAGATAGAAACAGAATAGAGAAACTCTCTCTGGTGATTTTATTGTAAACTCCTTTGAAGAAGATAATACTACTCACCGTGGATGTAGGGGTCTGATAGACTTTAGCCGAACCACGATAAAAACTCCTTCTTATTCTCCCCTTTCTTCCCCTTAATATCATTGCGAATCTACACACATCAGTCAATAGAACAACAGCTTGGTCTCCTGAACCCTTCGGTGACTAATTACCAAAATTGACCGTCAACATATATCAATCTAGTTGATCTTAAGTGAAGGTTACAAGTCAAGCTAAAGACCTTAAATTAGAACTTCTCTTTTTATTGCTTCAATCATTTGTTTTTGTTAATTTTACTCTTTGGTTAGTTGTTTTCAATTTAGTTGTTTGACTTTCTTTCATGTTGACATTATGTTCTTTGTCTTATTATGAATGGCAAGTGAACTTGTTTTAGCACAGATTGCAGTTTTTTAATGCTACTAGAAAAATACCATAAACTATAAAGAGCTTAAGAACATGGAAGTTTCCTCTTCTATAGTTAGATAACATTAAGGACAATGTTAGGCTTTAGTTTGGAGGTGGAGAATTTCAAATTTTAATTGCGTTATTGTTGTTTCTAGTGTTTCTGGTGCTTTCTGACTACTGTTTCTATTTTTTATACTATTTTCTTGTTGCATTTTATGTTTCCTAAAATATATATAAAAATAAAAAAAAAAAAAATTTTTTGCTTCTATTGATAATTATAAGTCGATGATAGATTCCTGATTGGAATGGAATATGATTTAGAAAGAATGATAGATGCTTATCTTATTGGTTGACTAATTGTTTTGTAAATTTCTTTTTTAATCATGAATGAAGATTTTTTTGGGCACATTATCCCTATGATTATGAGAATTGTTTACCTCTTAGTGAAGAATTATACGAGCTATGTGAAATATGTCCATTGTTTTAAACATGCTAGAACTTGTTGTATCAATCTTCAAGGCAAAATCTTAGCCGGTGTATTGACTTAGATATGATTTGGGCCATCTTGGGACCGTTTGAGCCTTTCAAGCTAGCCTTCTTGCATTTCTACAATTAGTCATCACTTTTGGGCCTTATTAAAAGAATGGCATATGTAAAAGCATATGATTGACCACCATTCAAAAATTTCTTTCTTGTAACATCATTGTCTTAACCTTAACTAGCTTGAAAAACCATAAATTTACCCTTCAAGAGAGCTTTAATGCACAACCTTGTTATTTGAGGGGAATGGATATAATGATAGAAATTTTCAAGTTAGAAATCAGTAGAAGCGACTACTTAGAAAGAAAATAGCCTACACATTGTTTTTATTTCTATTATTATGTCTGTTATTGTTAAAAAAAAGAGAATATAAAAAAAAAAGAACAAAGAAGAAGAGAAAGAAAGAGAAGATAATTGCTATGTGTTTAGCATTATTAGCTCTCTTGATTTTGATCTATACTTTCCTTTCATTTATTAGTTAATATCTTGGTCGAACATTACAAGCTAAATAAAGTACTATCGATCAAGATTGATATGTTTGTCTATATTAGTGGAGAATGTTATGAAATGCAAGCTTATGGAATATCTAGAATACCTAAAACCATATTTAAAGATTCATGGGTTTGCATAATTTCAACCGAGAGGCATGTTTGAAACTTAAAATTGGTTGCCCACACACAATTTAGATTTCATGATGGAATGTTATGAGCATGAGAATCTTGATATTTCTTGACGAGTGCTTTGAACGATCTCTTAATTATATTTTTGTAACATTCTTTAAGGCAACTACTATGAAAAACTTTAGAAGTGATATTTTATTTACTAACTTATCCATGATTATATTTTTTTTTCTTTGTCCACAGGATGAACCAATGTTTAGTTCAAGGGTACTTGGTAAGTAATAATATTATATATCTTATGAATTTATTTTAAGTAATTTAATGGCATATTTTAATTTTTAATGTATTATTACAATTAGTTCTCTATCTGAGAGTTTTGAAGAAGTGAGGGGCAAAAAGTGGAATTTAAAGTTGGAACACTTGAGTTTAAAAGAATTAAAACGATGAGTGTTTTAAAAATTGAAAAAATGCAAACTGGGTGTTAAAAGAAGAAAAAAAAAAAAGGCCATTTGGCCCTTTGCTTTAAAGAGAGGCCATTTGTCCCTTTGTTTGAGAGAAAGGCCTATTCGCCCCTTTGGTTTATAAGATGGGAATTGAGGGGTGCACACTGAAAAGAGAAGAGGAAAATAAGGATTGCACAGAGGCAGCGTGACGTTGTGAAGAAAGAGGCTTCCTATGCAAAGAGCTTCCTTGGCTTTTTGTAGTTGTGTCCAAAGGTGTTCTTGCATGGATGCCTTCAGTGCGATGTGGATTTCATCGTCAACGTTTGGAATTTCCTCAACACTTCATTGATGCCTATTCTCTTTGTTCTTGTTACAATGTTGCTTTTTAATTTTATAATTATAAACTAAAAAAATTTTCTTAAGGCTGTAATGGATCCTTTTCTTTGATCGAATAAATTTTGAAGCTTTCAATTGTTATTCATCATTAATTATTATTTACCTATTCTAAGCTAATTATCTTTGAATTGTTTGGCCAACAATTTTTAAGATTTATAAGTTGATTGAAATGATTATTAGAAAAGAAAATTTAAGTTATAGACTCTTGATTAGATGATGCTTGTTACATATAGAACATGAATATATATATATATATACATTTGTTTAATGAGTTCTTTTAAATTCTCAATTCACATAGGAATATACTGTTTTGATTTAAAAGAATATAATCTTCATCTATTGGAGGAGAGCAATTTGTGCATTAGATATTGATTGACAATAAGATTTGGTGATGATCAATAGGAAGTGATAATTTTAATTCCTTCAAAATAGATGTTGTAGGTGTTTCCTGAGCCAAGACAAAATAGAACTCACCACGGGCCGAATCAAATACAAAGGCCCCAAAACACAAAGAGTCTAGACCGAGGTCGTCTAGCAAGAGCCATGGATTATCAAATACGAGCAAGGTGAGGACCAAGACCCCGACTCACTAAGGTGTAAGCACCGAGAATGCTCTCTGAGAAACCTACAAGCTCGGTAAGGACCGGCAACATGACCTCAGCTCGTTAAGGCAATGAGCCAAGGATATGTAAAAAAGGTCCAGTCAGTCACCGGAGATATTTGTCCCTTAACTGACACATTATCATTCAAAACCGACACATCAACCCCCAGATATCTAACAATGATTCACCCAGTACTTATTATCTGATGTCAAGCATTAAATGCCCGGAGCAGTGAATGTAATCATACTACTATCTATAAAATTACATTTGTAACCTTTCTTATATCTATAAATAGTCATATGAAACTGCTACATGGGGAAGGTAAGATGATATGTGTAGACACTCCCCTAGCATAGATAGAGAGCCTTGTAAGAGTGTAATTGAAATATTGTAGAAACCTCTCTGAATCACCATACTTCAGCTGATAATACAATCTCAACATGGACGTAAAGGCTCGAATAGGCTTTAGGCAAACCACGATAAATCTCTGTGTTTAGTGTCTCCTTCTCCTTCCTCACTTCTTTCAGATTTCTCGATTGCTATTTGCACTCTCCAACTGGCAGTTTAAGGGTCTCAAGAATTGACTTTGTTGACTGAAATCTTGGATTCCTAAGACCAGATTTTACCGTCAACATTTTGGCGCCCACCATGGGGCCCCATTTGCATTCTTTTTTCATTTAGTTTACTGACCAGCTACAATGTTGAGAGGAAGGACAATGAGGAGTTCTAGCACTGTCGTTACCCAACCAAATGACCTTGCATAACAGCAAGAAGAGACGCTACCAACTAGAGGTCCAACCCTTCCTACAGCAAGAACTTCTACTACCCCAGCGGTAGGCGCTACTATCAGTATGACACCTTTTATCTTTTGTCAACCCGCTGCCCTTGACACGAATAGAGTTTAGGCGTGGTTCTAATGCCAGGAAATGCTTGAAAATACTGTGAAGGAGTTAGTCGACATTATGAGAGCTTTGGCTCAGATGCAGGCATAGGGTGCACAAAGGTAGGTTCAAGGTATTCTACCTGGAAGGGAGCCCCATCAGTAAGGGGGCTAGCAAGAGAAAATCACCCAAGAAGAACGTCGGCGGGCAGGCTTAGCCCACTCATCTAATTTGCAACCAAGATCGCAAGACCATCAAACCCAAAAAGAAGGACAAAAGAAAGATCAACGACACCAAAACTCACACCAGGAGAAAAGTTCGAGAGAAGTTCATAGCGAATGCAGGTCAGAGCGGCGTTCTCCAAAGCACCAACACGAAGGGGTGCATAAAACCCATGATTACCATTCTTGTGGTCGAGGCGGAGTTAGGAGCCACTAAAACACTGGTCATTGATCTAGAACTCTGGACCTAAAACTTGAAGAATTGCTGTGGAGGATCTAGCAGTTGGAAGAGCGACCCACCACTCGGAATTGTCGAGATTGCTATGAAGAGAAATCACCCTTCACCTCGGAGATAGAGGTTGAACCTCTCCCTCATAAGTTTAAACTCCTAAGTATCCCGCTATACATTAGGGATACCGACCCATATAATCATCTGGACTCGTTCAATATCCAGATGGACCTTCAAACCACTAATCTACTAGTCAAGTGCTGAGTCTTCCCTACTACCCTGGGGGAGATACCCTATACGTGGTTTAGGAGCCTCCCCGTTCAAAGCATTCATAGTTGGAAAGAATGCCAAGAAAAATTTCTTGCCTAGCACTGAGCACTAAAAAGGTAGCTCACACCGCCCTGCCACCTCATGACGGTATTTCAATGAAAAGATGAGTTGTTGAAAGACTACATTACCTGGTTTAGATGCGAGGTCAGTAACATTGAAAATCCTTCTGATGAAAGCGTTTTGACGGCCATTTCAACCAAACTTAAGAAGGATGGTAAGCTCTATGAGAGCATATATAAATCCCCAGTGAAAGACTTGGGGCAATTTTATGAGCAAGTGGCCAAAGAAATTAGGTAGGAAGAGACCTTCGGCTTGAAGAAGCCCAGCCAGAAAGGGGAATCGAGTGGCTTAGGCTGAAGCATAAAAAAAGTGGACAACAAAGACAATAAAAGCGACCACGCAAATAGATTTGATAGTCAAGTCGTGAAGAAAGCTAGGGGTAAGCGACTTCAATACCAGAGGTGCTACAATAACTATAGTATCTTGTCGGACACCCCGGATCATATTTTTGCTACAAAAAGAAATAATGAGGATTTTGAAATGCCCAGACCCATAAAGGCTCCGATCTAGAGGAGAAACAAGAATAAGTTTTGTGCCTATCATAATGAGACTGAGCACAATACCTCAGATTGTTAGGTGCTCAATGATGTCATCAAAGGTCGATTAAGGGATTACATAGTCTGACCCTCTAGACATCAACCCTTGCGGCCCCAACAACCACCTCAACACCAATAAACTCCCAAAGATGGAGCTACCCCCTCGGTAAGGACCATATTTACCATTCACAGTGGACGGCATATCGCAGGAACTTCCAAAAGGTCCTATGAATGGTACATAAGGGAGGCAAAGCATGTATTGATCGAAAGGAGTGATGAAGTTGGTGGACCGACAAAAAAAGCTAGGACAAGCACCACCTGCATCACCTTCACTAGTAAGGATATGTAAGGAGTCCATTCCCCACACAATGACATTGTAGTCATATGAGCCACAATTAGTAATATTGATGTGCGAAGAATTATGGTTGATACAGGTAGTTCAGTCAATGTAATGTACCAACAATGTTTTGACTAGATGGGCATAAGTCCAGCCAACTCAAGCCATCTCTAGAGCCCCTCTTTGGCTTCATGGGGGATGTGGTGGTCCCAATCGAACAGATTAAGCTCTCCATAACCTTAGGGGATTCAGGCTGCCATGCCATTGCCCTGGCCAATTTCTTGATTATAGACTCCCCCTCAGCATACAATATGGTGCTAGGGTGATCGGTGATAAATGAACTAGACATGATAATATCGCCCAAGACACTCACTGTAAAGTTCCTGACCCTGAACGGAGTTGGGTGCATATGGGAGAACAAGGAATGGCTTGATGGTGTTGCAGAGATGAAGTCAAGATGGGAGAAAGGAAAAGGAAAGTTGATGTAGTATTCGGGGAAAACTATGACCCATGAACTTAACTGGTGTAGCAAACGATCTGGACCCTCGCGAAGTGGATACGGAAAGAGCAGCAGGTCCAATTGAAGGGCTCGAAAAGGTTTGCATAAGTAAGGCTGACGATGGGAAACACCTCAGATTGTGTAAAAACCTGTCTCCAAGCATGAAGACAGAACTCACAGAATTCCTAAAGGCAAATATAGATGTCTTTGCTTGGAACCACGAAGACATGGTTAGGATTGACCCGCAGGTCATGTCGCATAGGTTGAACATCAATCCCAACCATAAGCTACTATGCCAGAAGCATAGGCCAATGGTCGTCAAATGGTAGGAAGCACTCAAGGAAGAAGTAGATAAATTATTACCAAATAAGTTCATTCGAGAAGCTCATTATCTTACCTGGGTGGCCAATCCCGTCCTCGTAAAAAAGAAGAATGGGAAATGGAGAACTTGCATTGACTTCATCGATCTTAATAAGGCATGCCCCAAGAACAGCTTCCCCTTGCCAAGGATTGATCAGTTAGTGGACACAATGGTAGGACATGAACTCTTTTGCTTCATGGATGCATACTCAGGATACAATCAAATTCCTATGATTCCACAGGACGAAGAGCACACCTCATTCATTACCGACCGCAGATTGTATTGTTATAAGGTAATGCCCTTTGGACAAAAAAAAAGCCAGGGCAACTTACTAGCAGTTGGTAAACATGATGTTTAAAGAACAAATCAAGAAGATAATGGAGGTGTACATAGACGATATGCTGGTAAAATCAAAACAAGTCACCGGTCATAGCCATGACTTGGGGGAAATGTTTCGAATCCTAAGAAAGTACCAAATGAGGCTAAATCCTTATAAGTGCGCATTCGGGGTCACTTCTGGCAAATTTCTCAGCTTCATGGTGAACAGCAGAGGGATCATATCTGAGCTCTACTTGATATGAGGTCCCCAGCAGGGCCCAAAGATGTGCAAAGCCTAAATGGCCAGGTTGTAGCTTTGAGTAGGTTTATCTCTAAGGCTACAAACAAATGCTCCCTTTCTTCGATGTCCTAAAAAAGGAAAAAAGATTTGAATGGACGTAGCAATGTGAGGTTGCCTTCTAGCAGCTCAAACAATACCTTGGGTGAGCTCCCCTCTTATCAAAACCAAAGGAGGGTGAAAGGCTAATCATCTATTTGGGAGTGTCCCAATACACCCTCAATGCAGCTTTGATGCAGGAAGATGGGGGGCTCAATTCCCCATTTATTATGTGAGCAAGAGATTAACGGATGTGGGGACAAGGTATTCCCTAATGGAGAAACTTGCTTACTACCTCGTAATTACCTCAAGAAAGCTGTGACCTTACTTCCAAGCACATAGCATAGAGGTGCTGACACAGTTCCCATTAAGGCAAGTCTTATAGAAAATGGATGCCTCAAGACACCACCTTAAATAGGCAATCGAGTTAGCCCAATTTGAGATCAAATTTAAGCCTAGGCTAGCAATCAAGGGGCAAGCTTTGGTGGATTTCATAGCAGAATTCATCGACCCTATGCAAAATGAAATAGAGGCACTAGAACTTCCGTGCTGGGAACTGTATGTCGATGGGTTGTCCAGTGAACAGAAGGCCGAGGCAGGGGTGCTCCTAATCAATCTAGAAAGGAAAAAAATCCTCTACATGCTAAGGTTCAGCTTTCAAGCCATAAATAATGAAGCTGAATACGAAGCTTTGTTAGCTAGACTACGATTAGCCAAAGAGGTATGAATCGAGAAAATAAAGATTTTCAATGATTCCCAGCTCGTGGTCTGTCATGTGCGGGGAGAATACCAAGCCCGAGGTTCAAAAATGGCCACTTATTTGTAGAAGGTTTAGGAGATATTGAAGTCATTTCAACACCATAAGGTTGATCAAATACCACGAGCCTAAAATGCACACACCGACCCCTTGGCTCGTCTCGCTACAACCAAAGATGTTGACTTCTTGGGAGCAATTCCGATAGAATTCCTGTCATTCCCTAGAATAGAGTAGGAGGATGTAATTATGACAATCACAAAAACATTGGACTCCTAGATGAACCTGATCTTAGACTACTTGCAAGAAGGGAAGCTGGCAGATGATAAGCTTGAAGCTTAAAGATTATGAATTCGGGTAGCCCGATACTGCATCTATGATGACGTATTGTACAAGAGAGGGTTCTCCACCCCACTTTTAAGATGCATTGATGACTCAGACTATGATACCGTCCTTAAAGAGATTCATGCCAACCATTGTGGAAATCATGCATGAGGTATGTCTCTAGCCTAGAAAGCTTTTCGGTAGGGATTCTATTAGCTAATGATGAAGCAGGACACGATCAAACTCATCAGGAGATGCAACAAGTGTCAGTGATTCGCAATGATCCCACAGACCCTGCCAGCCTACCTATGACAAATGGTCAGTCCATGGCCCTTCGCGATATGGGGGATGGACATTATAGCATCACTTCCCACAGCACGAGAAAACTACAAGCACGTAGTAGTAGCTGTGGATTACTTCACTAAATAGGCAGAGGCCAAAGAGCTCACAGAGATCTATTTCACAAAGATCATAAAATTTGTCTAGAACAACATCATTTGTAGGTTCGGGGTCCTCTAACAAATTGTGACTGACAATGGGACCCAATTCAACAGTGAGCAATTCCTCAAATTCTATGATGATCTTGGGATTACAAAGAGTTTCTCGGCCATAGACCATCCACAAGCCAATGGGCAGGTTGAAGCCATCAATAAGATAATTAAGCATATCTTAAAGATGAAGTTAGAGAATAAAAAGGGAGCATGGGTAGATGAACTACCAAAGGTACTTTAGGCATACAGAACTATAATCTATAGCACCACCGGAGAAACTTCCTTTACGATGATTTACAGTTCCAAAGAAATAATCCTGGTAGAGCTAGAAGTAGCATCACAGTGAAGGTTCACCTTCGATCCAGCAGATGATGATCAGCTGCTCATTGCAAACCTAGATCTAGTGGAAGAAATCAGGGACAAAGTGCACTTGAGAATCATGACCTACCAGCGGTGAGTCGCGAGGTATTACAACCGAAGGGTTCGACCCTGAAATTATAAACCTGACGACCTCATCCTATGCTTAGTACTTGCTGGCACATGAAAAACTAGTGAGTGACCCCTAGGGCCGAACTGGGAAGGTTTATACCTCATTAAAAGAGTCATTGGCCATGGAGCCTATGATCTGGCCAATATGAACAGAGTAGAATTTCCTTGTGCATGGAACACTGCACACCTTTACCTTTATTATCAATAGGGATCTAAACCTCATAAATAATCTAGAGTTATAAGAAGACATGAAGGTGTCCTCCCAAAAATCTTTATGTACAGATCAGATTGATTCCAAAAAGAATTCCAATAAAAGTCCACAAAAGGTGACTAGCCGAATTACAATCCATCAAAGTTGTTATATGTGATAAATAATCTCTGAAATGGATGAGCATGGAATTATCAAAAGCAAACCAGAATATCCAAAGGATCCACACAATAAAATAAGTACATAATTATGTGAAATAACAAAAGTCAGAGAGTAGGCTCTCTAGGGACTGGATCGTAACCAACAGGGCCTTCGCGAGGTGAGGAGTCCACGAGAGCAGAAGCAGGATCAACTGAGACTGGACCGCTAATGGCTTCCATGAGCTAAAATCCACCCTCCATTCCAGAAGAGTCCCCAATAGGAAGAGCCTCGAGCTCAATACCTTCCCTGGAAGAGTAAGCCTTAGCCTCCTTCCTCTTCCTAAAGCGTTCCATTGTCGCAAGAGCTTCCTCACCGAAGAAAGAAAAGTCCAACTCAGGATAATGCCTCCCCAAAGTATAAAACAACACAAAACTAGTGTTGGACTCCGCTTTCTCTGCCTCCTTTGTAACCAAATGAGGAACCTCCACCTTGACCTTAGCAACCTCCTTCCTTGCTGCTTCAAGCTCTCTCACTTTGACCAGCAGCTCTGCCGAGATAGCATGCTTTTCTAAGATTTCAGCTCATTGGGCTAGCTAATCAACACACTGGAAGGCCTTATCTAAGTCAATCTTTGCCTTAGCCAAGTTATTAGTCATGAGACTAAGGTTCACGGTAGCCACCTTGCGATTCACCACCCGTGAGACAAGGCAGCCTTTGCATCTTTAACCTTCCCTTTAAGCTCGAACGCTTTAGTAGTGACGACAGCCAGGTCCTCCACTAGCCTTGCATTCTTTTTACCTTCAGCCTGAAGCACCTCATTCACCTTCGTCATCATTAACATGCTATGAAAGGGAGGCATAATGGAATCAAATTATGAAAACAAATGCAAAATAAAGGCAAAGAAACATCAGTTATCGCTAAGCCAAAGTGGATCCCATGGTCGATTAGTTTCCTGATAGGAAGGCCCTCAGATTCTAGCACCTTAATCTTTTTCTCAAACCCAGAAATGTGTCAATGTTGTTTGCAAAAGCTTTCGCATATTCTCTTGTCTTGGAACCAGGCCCAAGGGATCGCTCCTTGACATCAGACCTCATCGCAACCCTTTTTCAAGCTGCTGTGATCTTCTCCCTATTCGCCTTTCATTTTTTAACAGGGGATTTAAGGAGAGTGTCGGCCCTAGCAGCTACTGCCACCTCAAGATGAGTTAAAGTAATGGGGTCTTGCAAGGGAGCTACCGTCAAGGCTGAAGGTTAGCTTTCTATCGCAAGGGGAACACTGGCATCGGGAGCCAACGAAGCCTCTTCCTCATTAGGTGAAGGTGCTAAGAAGATAAACTTCATCACTTCATGGTAATCACCAAAGTTCGCAAGATCAACCTCTTTCACTCAACGGGATCTATCTCTTGAGTAAGCTCAATGTCCAAACCTGAAGCAAGCTTGTAGGAATAAAAGAGTCTCTCATCAAAATGGAGGTTATTTTGGAGATCATCTGAAGTAGCCATTCGATCCAAAATTCTAGAATCCTCAATTCCAAGAGCAAGATTTTTACCTGTCCTTTCTACAAGAAAGAAGAAACAAAAGTTAGTATCAAGAGAACAAATCATGAGCGAGTTAGTAGATTCGTGAACCCTTAGCCTGCTCACCACGAGTGTGAATGAAATTGAAATTCTGGAGATCGCACAAAAAAGGGCATGATGTGTAAAATTAGCCGGTCTTATAATGACCCGCGTTAGATTTTCCCCTAGCCTTCCTGTACGGGAGAATCTTCTTATGTCTTGTCGATCGAGCCAAAAGATAATACAGCCCGTCCATTGAACTCACACACCTCAGATGATATAGGTAGTATAGGACCTCAGCTGATGGTGGGGTAAAACCTTTCTTGAGAAAATCAATGCCAAGGAAACCAACTGAGTATAAGAGTTTGTGGTAAGCTGAAAAAGGCTAAGTCTCACTCTATTTAGAAAATTCACCATGAATGGATGCATAAGGAACCTAAACCCCATGACAAGGTGTGGAAGACTAATAACAATGAACCCCTATGGCGGATAAGATGCGTAGTCATCAAAGCAAGGCACCATGACGCATCACCTTTTATGAAAACGGTATGTCCAAATGATGGATTCGAGATCATGATGGCAGACGGATGAAACATGCAACTCGAAAGCTTGATGACCAGAGGATCACCAATTTGCAATGGTATCGCAATCTTCGATGGGATCAAAGTGAGTAGTGAAGTCCCTGGCGACCTCACCACTCCCCGAGGATACCTCATCAGAACAACACACCTGCTCCACATCTCAAGATGTGGAGCTACATTCATTGTTTTAAGCCCTAATTTGGTGACGACGGCATTCATGACCTGTGTTCATCTACATAAGGGAAAAAGGAATAATCAGGTTGCTAAAGGTAGACCTTCTTTAGAGACAAACAATTTTCTACACGATAGGCCAAATAAACCCCAAGTCACCATGCAAAAGAATTCAAAAAGAGGGAGAATGAAGAGCTAAATCATCAAGTGATAGCATCAAGAAAATAGGAACAAAATACAAAATAACAAATCAAAAATTTTACAATCCATCACTAGATCGACTGAAAGTATCAGACCAGGAAGGAAGGAAAGAAAGCACACGTACAGGCAACGATTGCTAAGCACCAACTGATAAAATATGGGTCTCATATTAATCATAAAACAATAAACTAGGAATCACAGATGTAAAAAGACTTACCATGGTCAATTGGAGCAAAGCGCACGCAACAGGGCCTTACAAAACTTGGAGCAATGAACGGTGGCCAGTAATGCAGAACAGTTGTGAAAGATGGCTTAAAGTACGCCAAGGAGATGAACTGATAAAATCTTAAGTTTTAAATGATCAAGTAAAGAGGGAGAGGAACAACCCTTTAACAGACACTGTCACTAATAGATCTAGAAACCCTCTAGTTCCTCACAATCCAATGGTGTTGCAGAAGCCGAAGGGGGAAACCAACAGTGATATAACGCATGGACCCAACAAGGGCCAGCATAATCATGACAAGTTAATGATAATGAAGTCCTAAAAGTCATGGACGTGACCCACGAAAGACATGCCAATCGACTCGCAATATCCCAGGTCGTAAACACAACTCCTAAATCACTTCACACTCGAAAAGTGTCTCAAGTGCCAAGCTCTTACCAAGACAACACTAGTATGCTAACCTCACCCAACAATCAAGGTCCGTCCAATCAGGTCGAGGACCTCACCCGATGATCGAGGTCTGCCTAGTCGGGGTTCGAGGAAACTAAAGCCTTGATGACAAGGTTCGCCTGATCAGGCCCTGGTAACGAGATCCACGTGGCCAGGATCGAAGACCTCACCTAATAATCGAGGTTCACCTGATCAAGTTGAAAAGCAATTTGAGGACCTCACCTGATGATCAAGGTTTGTCCAATTAGGTCGAGGAGCAATTTGAAGACCTCACCAGACATCAAGGTCTGCCCGGTTGGGTTTGAGTAAACTAAAGTCTTGGTAATGAGGTTCGCCCGATTAGGCCCTAGTGATGAGGTCTGTCGGGCCAGGTTCGAAGACCTTACCTAGCTATCGAGGTTCACTCGATCAAGTCGAGTAGTAATTTGAAGACCTCACCCAACAATCAAGGTCCACCTGGTTAGGTTTGAGGAAACTAAAGTCTTGACAATGAGGTCTGGCCGATCAGGCCCTGGCAACGAGGTCCACCTGGCCAGGTTCAAAAACCTCACCTGATGATTAAGGTTCACTCGATCAAGTCAAGGAGCAATTTGAAGACCTCACCCGATGATAGAGGTCCACCCAGTTGGGTTCGAGGAAACTAAAGTCCTGATGATGAGGTCCGCTCAGTCAGGCCCCAATGACGAGGTCCGCCCAACCAAGATTGAAGACCTCACCTGATGATCGAGGTTCACCCGATCAGGTCAAGGAGCAATTTGAAGACCTCACCCGAAGATCAAGGTCCACCCAATTGGGTTCGAGGAAACTAAAGTCCTAAGACAAGGTCTGCCTGATCAAGTTCGAAGACCTCACCTAACAATCAAGGTTTGCTTGGTCAGGTCGAGGAGTAATTCAAAGACCTCACCTGATGATCGAGGTCCACCTAGTCAGGTTCGAGGAAATTAAGATCTTGATGATCGAGGTCCCCCCAGTCAGGATCAAGAGATGAATTTTTAAGGAAATTCAAACATGAGCACACTTGATAATCTTGCACAAAGGCTTGTAATACTGAAAGAATGGTTTTACCCAATATAGAAAGGGCAAGAAATCACCTTCATTTTGGCACAAGATTTCCAGCATCATTTCAACTCTTCATTTTCAACCTGGCACAGGATCGTCAGCTCATCCGGATGGCAAAATCATAAAATATAGCTCTCATGCAGCCTATTATTCGTAGCTCTCATGTGGCTTATTACCCGCATCTCTCATATGATTTGTTGCTTACAGCCTTCATGCGACCTCATAAAGGCGCACTTGTTCAACCTATTCGGGCACCTTGATGCTCAAGTACCAATCAAGGTACTCTAGTGTTTGAGTTCATTGCCTGCTAAAAAGAGCTAATACAAATGATTGACTATCTAACGTAGCACTTGTCCTAAAAATCACAATCTACCATCTGAAGTTTTTGATCTACTAGTATCTATCCCCGAAGTCAATTGACTCAATGGGCACCTCTTTCATCTAATGATCACCAAGCTACGACCGGCAAAGCTGGAAAATAATAAAATGACGGAACGAGGTTGTTAGCTTTCAATAGTAAGGTTTTAACTCCTAGTCCTTAAAGCGAACTGAGAGTTGGGGGGACTTATGTTATGGGTGTTTCCTGAGCTAAGACAAAATAGAACTCACCATAGGCCAAATCAAATACAAAGGCCCCAAAACACAAAGAGTCCAGATCGAGGTTGTCTAGCAAGAGTTACAGATTGTCGAATAAGAGCAAGGTGAGGACCAAGACCTCGGCTTGCTAAAGTGCAAGCATCGAGAATGCTCTCCGAGAAACCTATGAGCTCGGCAAGGACCAGCAACATGACCTCAGCTCATTAAGGCAGCGAGCCGAGGATATGTACAAAAGGTCTAGTCAGTCATCGGAGATATTTGTCCCTTAACTGACACATTATCATTCAGAATCGACACATCAACCCCTCGGATATCTAACAATGATTCACCTAGCATTTATTATCTGAGGTCAAGCATTACATGCCTGGAGCGGTGAATGTAATCATACTGCTATCTATAAAATTACATTTGTAACCTTTCTTATGTCTATAAATAGTCATAGGAAACTGCTGCATGGGGAAGGTAAGATGATATGTCTAGACACTCCACTAGCATAGATAGAGAGCCTTGTAAGTGTGTAATTGAAATCTTGTAGAAAGCTCTTTAAATCACCATACTTCAGTTGATAATACAATCTCAACATGGACATAGGGGCCCGAATAGGCTTTAACCGAATCATGATAAATCTCTATGTTTAGTGTCTCCTTCTCCTTCCTTTCTTCTTTCATTTTTCGTAATCGCTATTTGTACTCTCCGATTGGAAGTTTGGGGATCTCAAGAACTGACTCCGTTGACTAAAATCTTGGATTCCTAGAACTAGATTTCACCGTCAACAATAGATGTAGTTATAGACGCTAGGATTCTTTCTTAATTTTTATGAATTACAATTTATGTTCTACAAATTTTTTATTTGATTTTATATTTATTAAATTTCTCTTTTTAATTAATTTCAATTAAAATCAATTTAAGACAATTTTAGTACTTAATAGGATTAGATCATGTCTTTGTAGGATTCAAACATTGAAATTATATTCATTCTATTACTTCTTGACCGTGTATGTTTGTACGGTTATGTTGATTGCTAAAAATCAAAATAGAGTTTGTAATTTTTGCAGTTTAATAATGAAATGTTTGTTACTTCATCCATAGTTTTCCCCTTAAGTTTAGGAAATTTCCAAATTGAATTATGTGTTTGTTTTTACTACTAATTTTATTTGTCACTTTCATTCCCTACAAATTCTATTAGTGGCATTTTTTTCTAACAAATTAGTAATGGTAACGTGGTTCAATCCAGTGTAGAGTTGTGGTAAGCAACAAGATTGAGGTAGAGCTATTTGCTAGGAAGAACAATTTCATCTTGTGGTGGAGTATGGTTAAAGATATTTTGCTACAACAAGGACTAATTAAAGAGTTAATTGAGAACGAGAAAAAGCCTATGAATAAGATAGATGAAGCTTGGGAAGAGAAGGAGATAAAGGTAGTCGATACTATCACTACTACAAAATGCCAAAACAATGTCATTAAACAAATATTGAATAAAAGGTAAACCAAAGTATATATAGGGATAGTAGTGTTTTTGCAAATATGAGAAAAATTACAATGTCGATTATAATTAAATAACCAACATCTAAACTCAACATCACGAGTAATACTAGTTTGAATTAAGGAACTAAACGTACTTTTGCAATTATTTAATTTATAACATTTAGGTTTAAAGCATCTTTAAAATCTAAGGCTCCTCAACTGCTAAATTTTTTTTTATTAATTTATATATTAAATTCTTATTTCATTATACTTCAAATAACTTTTTATAATATATAGTCAAATAAATTTTTATTGATTTATCAATTGAATTAATGCAAACTATTTACATTCAACTAATTTATTGATATCATAACATTACAATTAATTTTTCATTTTATAAGACTATGAAATTGTAAAATTCTCTAATGATCATTAATTTTCTTCCACTTTACCAAGACAATGGAAATAGCAAAAAATAATTTAAAATAGATTCAAAGCATTTATATGAAGAGTCATAGATTAGACATTGGTTTTTAAGTAGGGACTAATGTAAACATGAGATATTATATGTCAGTTCTAACATAAATAAATGACGTCTAAAGTCTCCTGGCATTATAAAAGGCCAACGTTTTCCCTCTCGTTACCCAGCATACTTCAACTTACTTTAGGGAAGAGTAGTTTGAAAGTGGAGCACAACAATTCCATGCTACAACTTAAATAATCGCTCTTAAGCCTATTTGATAGATTGCTTAAGTTGTGGAATGGAATTCCTTTGCCTTATTTTCAAACTTCTTTTCCCAAGTACGTAGGATGCCATCAGGAACTTATTCATTTTGCTCAAGCTTGCTCTAAAGGTTTATAGTTTATTTTTCCATTTTTGTTTTTCTTTTTTTGATTAGTTTATGTATAATTTATTAACTTATGTTCCCTTTTTCCATTTAATAGGACATATGCATTGATCCTTTAAATAGGGCACAATGGGTGTACTTAATGCATCTATGTTGTCTTATAGATTGCATTTGATGTATGTGTTATGTTGGGTTGTTACAAGCAATCCCAAAAGCTTTGACAATTTAATGTTAATTTGTTGCAAGCAACGCAAAAGTTCAACAATAATATTTCTGTCCATGTTTTCTTTCTGACTTTTTTTGTAAAAATGTAATTTGGAGCACTTATGTGTAATTTGAAAAAAAAATTAATAGAAACAATGTCAGTTTTTTAACACAAACCAACAACTTTAACACAATTTGCAAAAAATTTTACAAAATTAAATATTATCTAATGTGCAAAATAATTCAATTATTTAAATATTATTAAATAGATAAAATAATTCAATTATTTAATTGGCAAAATTTTTAAGAAAATAGTTATCCTTTGTAAATTATGCATGAAAATGTATTAATATTATTATCCGAAAAATGTTATGACATCAATTTTGTATAGAACTCTGATGTCTAAAGTGCAAAATGATGTCGGTTATAATACAAAACTAACGTATAGATAAAATAAAAAAAATAAAAAATAAAAAAAATTCAACATAGGAATAATATATGAAGCGAAGGTAGTGTTTTTGTAAATATGAGAAAAATTACAATGTCAGTTCCTATTAAACAACTGACATTTAAACTCAATATCACATTCATAAAAAGCTAACATTACTACTACAAAATTTAGAAATAATGTAAATTTTTTTTATTAATTTATCAATTAAATTCTTATTTGATTATATTTCCAAAAACTTTATTATAATATAATGCATGACTTATTTGACTAATTTTTTTGTATTTTTCAAGATTACGAAATTGTAAAATTCTCTAATAATCATTAATTTCTTTTGTTTTATCAAGCAAATGGGAATAGTTGATACAATTCAAAATAAATTAGATGCGTTTGCATTCTGTTATACAAAAAGACTTATTTTAGACATTAGTTTTTAGTTAGAAAACAACGTAGATATATGATATTACACATCGGTTTCAACCTAAATAAACGATGTCTAAAGTCTTCTAACTTTATAAAAGGCCAATGCATCCTCTCTCATTACCTAGCATACTGTTGCTTACTTTTAGGAGGAGTAGTTTGAAAGTGAAGCATAGAAATTCCATTCCACAGCTTAAACAATCACTCTTAAACATATGTATGTATGTTGTCTTATAGATTATCTTCGATGTATGTGTTGTGTTTTGTTATTACAAGCAATTCCAGAAGCTTTAAAAATTTAATGCTGGTTTCTTGCCAGCAACCCAGAAGCTTGATTGCCTTTCATGTATGTGTTGTGTTTTGTTATTACAAACAATCCCAGATACTTCAACAATTTAATGTTAGTTTGTTACAAGTAACCCAGAAGCATGATTGAACAATATTGTTTCTGTCCCAATTTTCTTTCTAATTTTTTTTTTGTAAAAATGTAATTTGGAGCACGTATGTGTAATTTTCAAAAAGAAAAAAGAAAAAACATCAATTTTTTAACACAAGCCAAAGTCTTTAACACAATTCATAGAAATTTTTTCAAAATTAAATATTATCAAATGTGCAAAATAATTCAATTATTGAAATATTCTTAAAGAGACAAAATGTTATGACCCAAACTCCTGGTCATGACCAACATGAATGTCAATCCTTAATTAATAATCACTAGCCTTTAACCTATCTCTATTATTCATTTCCACTTATACTTATTTCAACATTTCCCTCTCTTATATACTTAAACTCAAATGATTAATAGGGCAAACTTATAGACAAAAAGAGAATCATTAATATATAACAAATTTTTATAATATACAGATGCACCACTAACCTAAGTGCATGCTCGTTTAGAATTTTGTTCAACAAGCTCATAACATGCATACACTTCTAAATGACTCTATATTGTTATGGTATTTACATCAGTAATGACTTCCATGAAGTTTTTGCCCATCCTTACTTTTTAAAGGTGGGTTAATAGTAAATTCTTAAGAGTTTGAAAAATAATCCATAGAATAGTGAGTTTAGGGCTCAGTGAGATAAATCCGTATCTAACTTATGAATTCATTAACATTTAACTAAACACATATACATCATATCTTTAGAAAGCATAACTCATACCAAATTATCCAACACATCATAAAGATCCAGGGGATCAGCCTCTAAGTAATATCACAATACATTTTAATTGTCACACTATAAAGGACCATGATTTTCTCATGGTCTCAAGCCATTCTCATCAATCATTATATCTTCAGGTCATAGTACTATATTACTTTCTAACATTTCATCGAACTTAGTCTTCACATGAGTTTATATCACATTGTCTTATCACATTAAATCTTCTTTTGGAATTTCTTAGAATAGTAGTTATAAATCATACTATCCATACAGCTTTAAGCCATCAATAACCATGTCACATAATCAAGTCATATTTTATCACATTCCAATGTATTCAAAATAACAATTTCAATAACAAACATAATAAGGAAAAGCAATGTAAATCTGCTTTTTACTCCGATTCAACCATAACCCACTCGTCCCAACCTTGTATCTCCTACACCGGCCTTATGCCCCTCCACCATATTGGATTGCATAGATCTAAGATTTGGTTTCTTATTTCCTACCATATTCTATCGTTTTTCATATCTTAAAGAGCTTTCAAATATTTAATCATTCCATTCTCATAATAGATATCTCATTAATTTCATATTAACATATTTCATTATCATTCGTGACATTGTGTATCATTCCATGTCATGCATGAGCTTTTCACTATATAATCACTTACAGTATTTGTAATTCCAATAGCACTCATAGCATTAACTCATCACATATTTTTCAATATCTCATGCACATTATCAAACTCTATATCATAATTATAATCATTCATCACTTGTCATCCCATGTTTCATGGGGAATTTTCAAGTATCTTAATAGCATCATTCTCATCACATTATCACATCATCCATCATTCACATATATTTTATATCATCTTTATCACATATATCACATATCAT